>SZWC01002401.1:17460-45018 GCA_023375785.1 Penium margaritaceum
AGTCACAAATGGTCAGATGGGGAAACAATGGGTTGGGAAGACTAGTTATCAGCTAGGAAGTACAAAGACCTTCAACAGGTAGTGGCACGGTGTGGCTAGCATGCACAGTGACCAGCCAAAGGATGCATACGTCAGTAACTATGACCAAAGAATTCCACTATGTGTGGTCAACGTTGACAACTCATAACATGAGTCACAAATGGTCAGAGGGAAAGACACTGGTTTGGGAACCCTCTGTATCAACTAGAAAGGACAAAGAACTTCAATACATAGTGGCAGGGTGTGGCTATTATGCACACCGAACAACCAAACTAGGCATATGTCACTGACCATGGCCAAACAATTCCAGAATGGGTGGTCAATGTTCACAACTCATAACAAGAGTCACAAATGGTCAGAGGGGGGAACAATGGTTTCGGAATATAAGTTTTCAACTAGCAAGTACCACGACCTCAAATAAGTAGTAGCACGGTGTGGCTACCATGCACAATGACCGAGAAAAGTACGCATATGTACTGCTGTTGACCCAAGAAATCCGGTGTGTGTGGTCAACGTTGACAACTCATACTACAAGTCACAAATGGTCAGAGGGGGAAACAATAGTTTGGAATTACCAGGTATCAACTAGCAATCACAAGGACCTTCAATAAGTAGTGGAACGGTGTGGCTACCATGTACAATGACCAACCAAAAGTAACCATGTGTCACTGACCATGACCAAAGAATGTCACTATGTGTGATCAACTTTGACAACTCATAACACAAGGCACAAATGGTTAGAGGGAGAAACAATTGTTTCTTAATACTAGTTTTTGATTACCAAGTGAAAACACCTTCAATATGTAGTGGCACTGTCTGGCTATCATCCACGGTTACCAACCAAAGTATGCATGTGTCACTGACCATGACCAATGGATTTCACTTCATGTGGTCAACGTTGACAACTCACAACAACAGTCACAGATAGTCAGAGGGGGTACCAATGGTTTCAGAAATCTGGCTACCAACAAGAAAGCTCAACGACCTTCAGTACGTAGTGACACGGCATGCCAACAATGTACAGTGAAAAACCAAAGTAGGCACATGCCACTAACCATCACCAAAAGAATTTCACAGTGTGTGGTCAACGTTGAAAACTCATAGCACGAGTCACAAATGGTCAGAGGGGGAAAACATGGGCTCGGAACACTGGTTATCAACTAGCAAGTACGCAGGCCTTCAACAAGTAGTGGCACGGTGTGGTTAGCGTGCACAATGAACAACCAAATGATGCATTTGTTGCTGACTATGTCCAAAGAAGTCCACTCGGTGTGGTCAACATTGACAACTCATAACACAGGTCACAAATGGTCAAAAGGAAAGACAATGGTTCTGGAATCCCATGTATTGACTAGAAAGGACAAATATCTTCAATATGTAGTGGCACGGTGTGGCTACTATGCACACCGAACAGCCAGACTAGGCATATGTCACTGACCATGACCAAAGAATTTCAGTATGGGTGGTCAATGTTCACAACCCATAATACGAGTCACAAATGGTCAGAGGGTGAAACAATGATTTCGGAATATTAGTTTTCAACTAGCAAGTACAATGATTTTTAGTAACTAGTAGCACGGTGTGGCTACCATGCACAATGACCGACCAAAGTAGGCAAATGTTTTACCTTTGACCGAAGAAATCTGCTGTGTGTTGTCAACATAGACAACTCATGAAACGAGTCACAAATGGTCAGAGGGGGAAACAATGGTTTGGGAACATCAGGTATCAACTAGCAAGCACAAGGACCTTCAATAAGTAGTGGGCGGTGTGGCTACCATGTAAAATAAACTAAAGTAGGCATGTTTCACTGACCATGACCAAACAATGTCACTATATGTGGTCAACTTTGATAACTCATAACAGGAGTTACAAATTGTCAGAGGGGAGAAACAATGGTTTGTGAGTACTAGTTATCGATTAGCAAGTACAAAGACCTTCAATATGTAGTGTCATAGTGTGGCTACCATGGACATTGACCAACCAAAGTATTCATATGTCACTGACCATGACCAAAGAATTTCACATCATGTGGTCAACGTTGACAGCTCACAAGACTCACAGATAGTTAGAGGGGGTAGCAATAGTTTGGGAACACTGGCTATCAACTAGAAAGAACAAAGATCTTCAGTACATAGTGACACGGTGTGGGAGCCATGTATAGTGACAAACAAAAGTAGGCAAATGCCACTAACCGTGACCAAAAGAATCTCAAATTGTGTGGTCAACGTTGAAAACTCATAACACGAGTCACAAATGGTTAGAGGGAAAAACAATGGGTTGGGAACACTAGTTATCAACTAGAAAGTACAGAGAACTTCAACAAGTAGTGGCACGGTGTGTGTAGCGTTCATCGTGACCAACCAAAGGATGCATACATCACCGACTTTGACCAAAGAAGTCCACTATGTGTGGTCAATATTGACAACTCATAACACGAGTCACGAATGTTCAGAGGGAGAGACAATGGTTTGGGAACACTATGTATTGACTATAAAGAAAAAATAACTTCAATACGTAGTGGCACGGTGTGGCTACTATGCACACCGAACAACCAAACAAGGCCTATGTCACTGACAGTGACCAATGAAATTCAGTATGGGTGGTCAACGTTCACTACCCATAACACGAGTCACAAATAGTCAGAGGGGGAAACAATGGTCTCCGAATACTAGTTTTCACCTCACAAGTACAGCAACCTTCAATAAGTAGTAGCACGGTCTGGCTACCATGCACAATGACCGAACAAAGTAGGCATATGTACTGCCTTTGTCCAAAGAAATCCGCTGTGTGGTCAATGTTGACAAATCATAATACGAGTCACAAATGGTCAGAGGGGGAAACAATGGTTTGGGAACATCAGGAATCAACTATCAAGCACAAGAACCTTTAATAAGTAGTGGCACGGTGTGGCTACCATGTACAATGACCAACCAAAGCAGGCATGTGTCACTGACCAGAGAATGTCCATATGTGTGGTCAACTTTGACAACTCATAACACGAGTCACAAATGGTCAGAGGGGGAAACAATGATTTGTGAATACTAGTTATCGAATAGCAAGTATAGAGATCTCAATATATAGTGGCACAGTGTAGCTACCATACACAGTGACCAATTAAAGTATGCATATGTCACTGACCATGACCAAAGAATTTCACTTCATGTGGTCAGCGCTGACAGCTCACAACAAGAGTCAAAGATAGTCAGAGGGGGTAGTAATGGTTTGGGAACACTGGCTATCAACTAGAAAGCACAAAGACCTTTAGTACGTAGGGACACGACGTGGCAACCATGTACAGTGACAAACCAAAGTAGGAATATACTACTAACCATGACCCAAAGAATTTCACAGTGTTTGATCAACGTTGAAAACTCATAACACGACTCAGAAATGGTCAGAACAGGAAGTAATGGGCTGGGAACACTGGTTATCAACTAGCAAGTACAAATACTTTAGAAACCTAGTTGCACGGTGTGGCTAGCATGCACAGTGACCAACCAAAGGATGCATACGTCACTTACGATGACCAAAGAAGTCCACTATTTGTGGTCAACATTGACAACTCATAACACAAGTCACAGATGGTCTGAGGGAGAGATAATGGTTTGGGAACCCTATGTGTTGAATAGAAAGGACAAAGAAGTTCAATACGTAGTGGCACGGTGTGGCTACTATGCACACCGAACAACCAAACTAGGCATATGTCACTGGCCATGACCAAATAATTATGGTATGGGTGGTCAACATTCACAACCCATAACACGAGTCACAAATGAACAGAGGGGGAAAAAATGGTTTTGGAATATTAGTTTTCAAGTAGCAAGTACAAAAACCTCCAATAGTAGCATAGTGTGGCTACCATGCACAATAACCGGCCAAAGTACGCATTTGCACTGCCTTTGACCAAAGAAATTCGCTCTGTGTGGTCAACGTTGACAACTCATAATACGAGTCACGAATGGTCTGAGGGGGAAACAATGGTTTCAGAACACCAGGTATCAACTAGCAAGTACAGGGACCTTTATTAAGTAGTGGCACGGTGTGGCTACCATGTACAATGACCAACCAAAGTAGGCATGTGTCACTGACCATGACCAAAGAATGTCACTATGTGTGGTCAACTTTGACAGCTCATAACACGAGTCAAAAATGGTCACAGGGGGAAGCAATGGTTTGTGAATACTAGTTATCGATGAGCAAGTACAAAGACATTCAATATGTAGTGGCACAGTGTGTCTACCATGCATAGTGACCAACCAATACATGCACATTTCACTGACCATGACCAAAGAATTTCACTTCATGTGGTGAACGTTGACAACTCACAACAAGAGTCACAGTTAGTGAGAGGGGGTAACAATGGTTTGTGAGCACTAGCTATTAACTCTAAAGCACACAGACCTTCAATATGTAGTGACACGGCGTGGCAACCATGTAAAGGGACAGACCAAAGTAGGCATATGCCACTAACCATGACCAAAAGAATCTCACAGTGTGTGGACAACGTTGAAAACTCACAACACGAGTCACAAATGGTCAAAGGGGGGAACAATGGATCGGGAACACTAGTTATCAACTTGCAAGTACAAAGACCTTCAACAAGTAGTGGCACCGCATGGCTAGCGTGCATGTGTCACTGACTATGTCCAAATAATTCCACTCTGTGTGGTCAACATTTACAACTCATAAGACAAGTCACAAATAGTCAAAGGAAGAGACAATGGTTTGGGAATCCCATGTATCCACTAGGAAGGACAAAGAAGTTTAATACGTAGTGGCACGGTGTGGCAACCATGCACACCGAAGAACCAAACTAGGCATATGTGACTGACCATGACGAAAGAAGTTCAATTTGGGTGGTCAACGTTCACAACCCATAACACAAGTCACAAATGGTCAGAGGGGGAAACAGTGATTTTCAAATATTAGTTTTCAACTAGCAAGTACAACGACATTCAATACGTAGTAGCACGGTGTGGCTACCATGCACAATGAACGACCAAAAAAGCATAAGTACTGCCTTTGACCAAAGAAATCCGCTGTGTGTGGTCAACATTGACAGCTCATGATACGAGTCACAAATGGTAGGAGGAGGAAACGATGGCTTAGGAACACCAGGTATGAACTAGCAAGCACAGGGCCCTACAATAAGTAGTGGCACCGTGTGGCTACCATGTACAATGACCAACCAAAGAAGGCATGTGTCACTGACCATGACCAAAGAATGTCACTATGTGTGGTCAACTTTGACGACTCGTAACACGAGTCACAAATGGTCAGACGGGGAAACAATGGTCTGTGGATACTAGTTATTGATTAACAAGTACAAAGACTTTCAATGTGTAGTGGCGGAGTGTGCCTACTTTACACAGTGACCAACCAAAGCATGCATATGTCACTTACCATGACCAAAGAATAACACTTCATGTGGTCGGTGTTGATAACTCACAACAAGAGTCATAGATAGTATGAGGGGGTAACAATGGTTTGGGAACACTGGCTATCAACTAGAAAGTACAAAGACCTTCAGCACGTAGTGACAGGGCATGGCAACGATGTACAGTTACAAACCAAAGTAGGCGTATGGCACTAACCATGACCAAAAGAATTTCACAGTGTGTGGTCAACGTTGAAAACTCATAACACGAGTCACAAATGGTCAGAGGGGGAAACCATGGGTGGGGAACACTAGGTATCAACTAGCAAGTACAAAGACCTTCAACAAGTAGTGGCACGGTGTGGCTAGCGTGCAAAGTGACCAACCAAATGATGCACATTTCACTGACTATGACCAAATAACTCCACTATGTGTGGTCAACACTGACAACTCATCACACGAGTCACAAATGGTCAGAGGGAGAGACAATGGTATGGCAATCTGATGTATGGACTAGAAAGGACAAACAACTTCAATACGTAGGCACGGTGTGGAGACAATGCACACCGAACAGCCAAACTAGGCATATGTCACTCACCATGACTAAATAACTTCAGTATTGGTGGTAAACATTCACAACCCATATCACGAGTCACAAATGGTTTGAGGGGGAAACAATGGTTTTGAAATATTAGTTTACAATTAGCAAGTACAACTACCTTCAATAAGTAGTAGCACGGTGTGGCTACCATGCACAATAAATGACCTAAGAAGGCATATGTACTGCCTCTGACCAAAGAAATCCGATGATTGTGGTCAACGTTGACAGCTCAAAATACGAGATACAAGTGGTCGGAGGGGGAAGAAATGGTTTTGGAAGACTGGGTATCAACTAGCAAGCACAAGGACCTTCAATAAGTAGTGGCACGGCGTGGCTACCATGTACAATGACCAACCAAAGTATGCATGTGTCATTGACCATGACCAAAGAATGCAACTATGTGTGCTCAACATTGACAACTCCTAACACGAGTCACAAATGGTCAGAGGGGGAAACAATGGTTTGTGAATACTAGTTATTCATTAGCAAGTACAAAGACCCTCAATATGTAGTGGCACGGTGTGGCCACCATGCACAGCAACCAACCAAAGTATGCATATGTCACTGACCATGACCAAAGAATTTCACTTCATGTGGTCAACGTTGACAACTCACAACAAGAGTCATAGATAGTCAGATGGGGTAACAATGGTTTTGGAGCACTGATTATCAACTCGAACGCACGAAGACCTTCATTAACTAGTGACACAGCATGGCAACCATGTACAGTGACAAAGTAAAGTAGGCATATGCCACTAACCATGACCAAAAGAATTCCACAGTGTGTGGTCAGCGTTGAAGTTTCATAACACCACTCACAAATGGTCAGAAGGGGAAACAAGGGATTGGGAACACTAGTTATCAACTAGAAAGTACAAACACCTTCAATAAGTAGAGCCATGTTGTGGCTAGCGTACACAGTGACCAACCAAAGGATGCATACTTCGATGACTATGACCAAAGAAATCCACTATGTGTGGTCAACATTGACAACTCATAACACGAGTCACAAATGGTCAGAGGGAAAGACAATGGTTTTGGGAACCCTATGTATCAACTAGAAAGGAGAAAGAACTTCAATGAGTAGTGGAACGGTGTCGCTACTATCCACACCAAACGACCAACATACGCATATGTCACTGACCATGACCAAAGAATTTCAGAATGGGTAGTCAACGTTCACAACCCATAACACGCATCAAGAATGGTCAGAGGGGGAAAAAATGGTTTCAGAATATTAGTTTTCAACTAGCAAGTACAACAACCTTCAATAAGTAGTAGCACGGTGTGGCTACCATGCATAATGACCAACCAAATTAGGCATACATATTGCCTTTGACCACACAAATCCGCTGTGTGTGGACAACGTTGACAACTCATAATACAAGTCACAAATGGTTAGAGGGGGAAACAATGGTTTGGGAACACCAGGTATCAACTAGCAAGCACAAGGACCTTCAATAAGTAGTGGCTCGGTGTGGCTAACACATCCAATGACCAACAAAAGTAGGCATGTGTCACTGACGATGAACAAAGAATGTCACTATGTGTGGTCGACTTTGCTAACTCATAACACGAGTCACAAATGGTCAGAGGGGAACTCTATGGTCTGTGAATACTAGTTATCCATTAGCATGTACAAAGACCTTTAATATGTAGTGGCACGGTATGGCCATCATGCAAAGTGACCAACCAAAACATGCATATGTCACTGACCATGACCATAGAATTTCACTTCATGTGGTCAACGCTGGCAACGCACAGCAAGAGCCACAGATAGTCAGAGGGGGTAACAATGGTTTGGAAACACTGGCTATCAACTAGAAATCTTTAAGACCTTTAGTACGTAGTCAAACGGCGTGGCAACAATGTACAATGACAAACCAAAGTAGGCATATGCCACTAACCATGACCAAGAGGATTTCACAGTCAGTGGTCAACGTTGAAAACTCATAACACGAGTCAAAAATAGTCAGAGGGGGAAACAATGGGTTGGGAACACTAGATATCAACTAGCAAGTACAAATACCTTCAACAAGTAGTGGCACGGTGTGGCTAGCGTGCACAGTGACCAACCAAAGGATACAATCGTCACTCACTATGACCAAATAAGTTCACTATGTGTGGTCAACACTGACAACTCATAACACAAGGCACACATGGTCAGAGGGAGAGACAATGGTTTGGGAACCCTATGTATTGAATAGAAAGGACAAACATCTTCAATACGTATACGTACGGTGTGGCTACTATGCACACCGAACATCCAAACTAGCCGTATGTCACTGACCATGACCAAAGAATTTCAGTAGGGTTGGTCAACATTCAGAACCCATAACACGAGTCACAAATTATCTGAGGGGGAAACAATGGTTTCAGAATATAAGTTTTCAACTAGCAAGTACAACGACCTTCAATAAGCAGTGGCACGGTGTGGCTACCATGCACAATGACCGACCAAAGTAGGCATATGTACTTCCTTTGACGAGAGAAACCTGCTGTGTGTGGTCAACGTTGACAACTCATAATGGTGGTCACAAATGGTCAGAGGGGCAAACAATGGTTTGGGAACACCAGGTATAAACTAGCAAGCACAGGGATCTTCAATAAGTAGTGGCACGGTGTGGCTACCATGAACAATGTCCAACCAAAGTTGGCAAATGTCACTGACCACGACCAAAGAATGTCACTGGCTGTGGTCAACTTTGACAGCTCGTAACACGAGTCACAAATGGTCAGAGGGGGAAATAATGGTTTCTGAATACTAGTTATTGAATAGCAAGTACAAAAACCCTCAATATGTCGTTGCACAGTGTGGCTACCATGCACATTGACCAGCCAAAGTATGCATATGTCACTGACCATGACCCAAGAATTGCACTTCATGTGGTCAACGTTGACAACTCACAACAAGAGTCACAGATAGTCAAAGGGTGTAACGATGGGTTGAGAATACTGGCTTTCAACTAGAGAGCACAGAGACTTTCAGTACTTAGTGACATGTCGTTGCAACCATGTACACTGACAAACCAAAGCAGGAATATGCCACTAACCATGACGAGAAGAATCTCACAGTGTGTGGTCAACGTTGAAAACTCATAACACGACTCACAAATGATCAGAGGGGGAAACAGTGGGTTGGGACCACTAGTTATCATCTAGAAAGTACAAAGACCTTCAACAAGTAGTGGCACGGTGTGGCTAGCCTGCAGAGTGACAAACAAAAGGATGCATATGTCACTGACTATTACCAAAGAAGTCCACTATGTGTGGTCAATATTGACGACTCATAACACGAGTCACACATGGTCAGAGGGAGAGAAAATGGTGTAGGAACCCTATGTATCGACTAAAAAGGACCAAGAACTTCAATACGTAGTAGCACTGTGTGGCTACTATGCACACCGAACAACCAAACTAGGCATATGTCACTGACCATGACCAAAGAATTTCAGTATGGGTGGTCAATGATCACAACCCATAACACGCGTCATAAATGGTCAGATGGGGAAACAATGGTTCTGGATATTAGCTTTCAACTAGCAAATACAAAAGGTTTCAATAAGTAGTATCACGATGTGGCTAACATGCACAATGACTGACCAAAGCAGGCATATGTACTGCCTTTGAACAAAGAAATTCGCCATGTGTGGTCAACTTTGACAACTCCTAATACGAGTCACAAATGGTGAGAGGGAGAAGAAATGGTTGTGGAACACCAGGTATCAGCTAGCAAGCACAAGGACCTTCAATAAGTAGTGGCACAGTGCCGCTACCATGTACAATGACCAACCATGACCAGTGAATGTCATTGTGTTTGGTCAACTTTGACAACTCATAACACGAGTCACAAACTGTCAGAGGAGGGAAACAATGGTTTGTGAATATTACTTATCCATTAGCAAGTACAAAGACCTTCAATATGTAGGGGCACAGTGTGGCTACCATGCACAATGACCAACCAAAGTATTCATATGTAATTGACCATGACCAAACAATTTCACTTCATGTGGTCACCGTTGACAACTCACAACAAGAGTCATTGATAGTCAGATGGGGTAACAATGGTTTGGGAACACTGGTTATCAAGGAGAAAGCACGAAGACCTTCAGTACGCAGTGACACGGCGTGGCAACCATGTAAAGTGACAAACCAAAGTAGGCATATTCCACTAACCATTATCAATAGAATTTCACAGTGTGTGGCAACGTTGAAAACTCATAACACGAGTCACAAATGGTCAGAGGGGGAAACAATGGATTGGGAACACTAGTTATCAACTAGCAAGTACAAAGACCTTCAGAAAGTAGTGGCGCGGTGTGGCTAGCGTGCATAGTGACCAGCCAAGGGATGCATACGTCAATGGATATGACCAAAGAAGTCCACAATGTGACAAATCATAAGACGAGTCACAAATGGTCAGGGGGAGAGACAATGGTTTGGGAACCCTATGTACCAACTAGAAAGGACAAAGAACTTCAATACATAGTCGCACGGTGTGGCTATTATGCACACCGAACAACCAAACTAGGCATATGTCACAGACCATGACCAAAAGAATTTCAGTATGGATGGTCAACGTACACAACACATAACACGTCAAAGTATGTGGTCAGAGAGGAAAACAGTGGTTTCAAAATAGTAGTTTTCAACTAGCAAGTACAACGAACTTCAACAAGTAGTAGCACATTGTGGCTACCATGCATGATGACAGACCAAAGTAGGAATATGTACTGCCTTTGACCAAAGAAATCCACTTTGTGTGGTCAACGTTGAAAACCCATAATACGAGTCATAAATGGATAGAGGGAGAAACAAAGGTTTTGGAACACCACGTATCAACTAGCAAGCACAAGGACTTTCAATAAGTAGTGGCATGGTGTGGCTACCATGTACAATGACCAACCAAAGAATGTCACTATGTGTGGTCAACTTTGACAACTCATAACACGAGTCACAAATGGTCAGAGGGGGAAACAATGGTTTGTGAATACTAGTTTTTGATTAGCAAGTACAAAGAACTTTAATATGTAGTGGAACAGTGTGGCTACCATGCACAGTGACCAACCAGCGTATGCATATGTCACTGACCATGACCAAAGAATTTCACTTCATGTGGCCAACGCTGACAACTCACAACAAGAGTCACAGATAGTCAGAGGGGCCAACAATGATTTTGGAATTCTAACTATCAACCAGAAAGCATAAAGAACTTCAGTACGTAGTGACACGGCGTGGCAATCATGTACTGTGGCAAACCAAAGTAGGCATATGCCACTAACCATGACGGAAATGATATCACAGTGTGTGGTCAACATTGAAAACTCATAACACGAGTCACAAATGGTCAGAGGGGGAAACAATGGTTTGTGAATACTAGTTTTTGATTAGCAAGTACAAAGAACTTTAATATGTAGTGGAACAGTGTGGCTACCATGCACAGTGACCAACCAGCGTATGCATATGTCACTGACCATGACCAAAGAATTTCACTTCATGTGGCCAACGCTGACAACTCACAACAAGAGTCACAGATAGTCAGAGGGGCCAACAATGATTTTGGAATTCTAACTATCAACCAGAAAGCATAAAGAACTTCAGTACGTAGTGACACGGCGTGGCAATCATGTACTGTGGCAAACCAAAGTAGGCATATGCCACTAACCATGACGGAAATGATATCACAGTGTGTGGTCAACATTGAAAACTCATAACACGAGTCACAAATTTTCAGAGGGGGATACAATGGATTAGGAACACTAGTTATCAACTAGCAAGTACAAAGACCTTCAACAAGTAGTGGCACAGTGGGGCTAGCGTGCACAGTGACCAACCAAAGCATGCATACCTCACTGACTTTGACCAAAGAAATCCACTGTGTGGTCAACATTGACAACTCATAACACGGGTCACAACTGGTCTGACAGCGAGACAAGGGTTTGGAAACCTTATGTATTGACTATACACGACAAACAACTTCAATACGTAGTGGCACGGTGTGGCTACTATGCACGCCAAACAACCAAACTAGGCATATGTCACTGACCATGACCAAAGACGTTTAGTATGGGTGGTCAACGTTCACAACCCATATCACGAGTCACAAATGGTCAAAGAAGGAAACAAAGGTTTTTGGAAGATTAGTTTTCAACTAGCAAGTGCAACAACCTTCAATAAGTAGTAGCACAGTATGGCTACCATGCACAATGACCGACCAAAGTAGGCATATGTACTGCCTTTGACCAAAGAAATACGCTGTGTGTGGTCAACGTTGACAACTCATAATACGAGTCACATATGGTCAGAGGGGGAACCAATGGTTTGGGAACACCAGGTATCAACTAGCAAGCACAAGGACCTTCAATAAGTAGTGGCTCGGTGTGGCTACCAAGTACAATGACCAACCAAAGTAGGAATGTGTCACTCACCATGACGAAAGAATGACACTATGTGTGGTCAACTTTGACAACTCATAACATGAGTCACAAATAGTCAGAGGGGGAAACAATGGTTTGTGAATGCTAGTTATCGATTAGCAAGTACAAAGACCTTCAATATGTAGTGGTACAGTGTGGCTACCATGCACAGTGACCAACCAAAGTATGTCTAAGTCACTGACTTGGACCGAACAATTTCTCTCCATGTGGTCAACGTTGACAACGCATAACAAGAGTCAAAGATAGTCAGAGGGGGTAACAATGGTTTGGGAACACTGGATATCAACTAGAAAGAACAGAGACCTTCAGTACGTAGTGATACGGCGTGGCAACCATGTACAGTTGCAAACCAAAGTAGGCATATGCCACTAATAATGACCAAGCATGTTTCACGGTGAATGGTCAACGATTGAACTCATAACACGAGTCACAAATGGTCAGGAGGGGAAACAATGGGTTGGGAACACTAGTTATCAACTAGCACGTAAAAATACCTTCAACAAGTAGTGGCACGGTGTGGCTAGCGTACACAGTGACCAACAAAATGATACATACGGCACTTCCTATAACCAATGAAATCCACTATGTGTGGTTAACATTGACAACTCATAACACGAGTCACAAATGGTCAGAGGGAGATTCAATGGTTTGGGAACCCTCTGTATCAACTAGAAAGGACAAAGAACTGCAAAACATAGTGGCACGGTCTGGCTTCTATGCACACCGAACAACCAAACAAGGTATAGGTCACTGAACATGACCAAAGAATTTCAGTATGGGAAGTCAACGTTCACAACCCATAACATGAGTCACAAATGATCAATGGGGGAAACAATGGTTTTGGAACATTTCTTTTCAACTAGCAAGTACAACGACATTGAATAAGTAGTAGCACGGTGTGGCTACCATGCACAATGACCGACCAAAGTAGGCATATGTCCTGCCTCTGACCAAAGAAATCCGATGTGTGTGGTCAACGTTGACAACTCATAACACGAGTCACTTATGGTCTGAGGGGGAAACAATGGTTTGGGAACACCAGGTATCAACTAGCAAGCACAAGGACCTTCAATTTGTAGTGGCACGGCATGGCAATCATATACAATGACCAACCAAAGTAGGCATGTGTCACTTATCATGACCAAGGAATGTCATAATGTGTGGTCAAATTTGACAACTCATAACACGGGTCACAAATGGTCAGAGGGGGGAAACAATGGTTTGTGAATACTAGTTATTGATTGGCAAGCATAAATACCTTCAATATATAGTGGCACAGTGTGGCTATCATGCACAGTGACCAACCAAAGTATGCATATGTCACTGACTATGACCAAAGAATTTCACTTCATGTGGTCAACGTTGACAACTCACAAAAAGAGTCACAGATAGTGAGAGGGGGTAACAATGTTTTGGGGACACTGGCTATCAACAAGAAAGCACAAAGGCCTTCAGTATGTAGTGACCTGGCATGGCAAACATGTATCGTGACAAACCAAAGTAGGCATATGCCACTAACCATGACCAAAATGATTTCCCAATGTGGGGTCACCATTGAAAAGTCGTAACACAAGTCACAAATGGTCAGAGGGGGGAAACAATGGGTTGGGAACGCTAGTGATCAACTTGGAAGTACAAATTCCTTAAACAAGTAGTGGCATGGTGTGGCTAGGGGGAACAGCGACCAACCTAAGGATGCATACGTCACCGACTATGACCAAAGAAGCCAGAATGTGTGGTCAGCATGGAAAACTCAAAACACGAGTCACAAATGGTCAGAGGAATAGACAATGCTTTGGGAAACCTGTGTATACACTGGAAAGGAAAAAGAACTACACCAAGTAGTAGCACGATGAGGCTACTATGCGCAGAAAACCTCCAAACTAGGCATATGTCACTGACCATGATCAAAGAATTTCAGTATGTGTGGTCAACGTTCACAACCCATAACATGAGTCACAAACGGTCAGAGGGGGAAACAATGGTTGCGAAATATTAGTTTTCAACTAGCAAGTACAATGAACTTAAGAAAATAGTAGCACAGTGTAGCTACCATGCACAATGACTGACCAAAGTAGGCATCTGTACTGCCTTTGGCCAAAGAAATCCGCTTTGTGTGGTCAACGTTGAAAACTCATAATACAAGTCACAAATGGTCAGAGGGGAAAAAAATGGTTTGGGAACACCAGGTATCAACTAGATAGCACAAGGACCTTCAATAAGTAGAAGCACCGTGTGGCTACCATGTACAATGACTAACCAGAGTAGGCATGTGTCACTGACCATGATCAAAGAATGTCACTATGTGTGGTCAACTTTGCCAACTCACAACACGAGTCACAAATGGTCAGAGGGGGAAACAATGGTTCGTTAATACTAGTTATTGATTAGCAAGTAAAAAGACCTTCAATATGTAGTGGCATAGTGTGGCTACCATGCACAGTAACCAACCAACGTATGCATATGTGACTGACCATGACCAAAGAATTTCACTTCATGTGGTCAATGCTGACAACTCACAACAAGAGTCACAGATAGTCGGAGGGGGTAACAACAGTTTGGGAACACTAGCTATCAACTAGAAAGCAAAACGACTCTCAGTAGGTAGTGACCCGGCGTGGAAACCATGTACAGTGACAAACCAAAGTAGGCATATGCCACTAACCATGACCAAAAGAATCTCACAGTGTGTGGTCAACGTTGAAAACTCATAACACGAGTCACAAATGGTCAGGAGGGGAAACAATGGGTTGGGAACACTAGTTATCAACTAGCAAGTACAAAGACCTTCAACAAGTAGTGGCACGGTGTGGCTAGTGTGCACAGTGACCAACAAAAGGATACATACGGCACTGACTATGACCAAAGAAATCCACTATGTGTGGTCAACATTGGCAACTCATAACACGAGTCACAAAAGGTCAAAGGGAGAGACAATGGTTTGGGAACCCTAAGTATCGACAAGAAAGGACAAAGAACTGTAAAACATAGTGGCACGGTCTGGCTAGTATGCGGACAGAACAACCAAACAAGGCATATGTCACTGAACATGACCAAAGAATTTCAGTATGGGAAGTCAACGTTCACAACCCATAACATGAGTTACAAATGGTCAATGGGGGAAACAATGGTTTCGGGATATTTCTTTTCAACTAGCAAGTACAACAACATTGAATAAGTAGTAGCACGGTGTGGCTACCATGCACAATGACCGACCAAAGTAGGCATATGTACTGCCTTTGACTAAAGAAATCTGATGTCTGTGGTCAACGTTGACAACTCATAATACGAGTCACTAATGGCTAGAGGGGGAAACAATGGTTTGGGAACACCAGGTATCAACTAGCAAGCACGAGGACCTTCAATAAGTAGTGGCACGGCGTGGCTACCATGTGTAATGACCAACCAAAGTAGGCATGTGTCACTGATCATGACCAAGGAATGTCATAATGTGTGGTCAACTTTGACAACTCATAACACGGGTCACAAATGGTCAGAGGGGGGAAACAATGGTTTGTGAATACTCGTTATTGATTACCAAGTAAAATGACCTTCAATATATAGTGGCAGAGTGTGGCTACCATGCACAGTGACCAACCAAAGTATGCATATGTTACTGACCATGACCAAAGGATTTCACTTCATGTGGTCAACGTTGACAACTCAGAACAAGAGTCACAGATAGTGAGAGGGGGTAACAATGGTTTGGGGACACTGGCTATCAACTAGAAAGCACAAAGACCTTCAGTAAGTAGTGACCTGGCATGGCCATTATGTATCGTGACAAACCAAAGTAGGCATATGCCACTAACCATGACCAAAATGATTTCCCAATGTGTGGTCACCATTGAAAAGTCGTAACACAAGACACAAATGGTCAGAGAGGGGAAACAATGGGTTGGGAACACTAGTGATCAACTTGCAAGTACAACTTCCTTCAACAAGTAGTGGCGTGGTGTGGCTAGGGGGTACAGCGACCAACCAAAGGATGCATACGTCACTGACTAGGACCAAAGAAGTGTACTATGTGTGGTCAGCATTGAAAACTCAGAACACGAGACACAAATGGTCAGAGGAATAAAAAATGCTTTGGGTAACCTATGTATCTACTGGAAAGGAAAAAGAACTACACTAAGTAGTAGCACGGTGAGGCTACTATGCGCAGAAATCCTCCAAACTAGGCATATGTCACTGACCATGACCAAAGAATTTCAGTATGGGTGGTCAACGTTCACAACCCATAACATGAGTCTCAAACGGTCAGACGGGGAAACAATTGTTGGGAAACATTAGTTTTCAACTAGCAAGTACAACGACCTTGAATGAATAGTCGCACGGTGTGGCTACCATTCACAATGACCGACCAAAGTAGGCATCTGCAGTGCATTTGGCCAAAGAGATCCGCTTTGTGTGGTCAACGTTGAAAACTCATAATACGAGTCACAAATGGTCAGAGGGGAAAACAATGGTTTTGGAACACCAGGTATCAACTAGCAAGCACAAGGACCTTGAATAAGTTGTGGAACGGTGTGGCTACCATGTACAATGACTAACCAAAGTAAGCATGTGTCACTGACCATGACCAAAGAATGTCACTATGAGTGGTCAACTTTGACAACTCACAACACGAGTCACAAATGGTCAGAGGGGGAAACAATGGTTTGTGAATACTAGTTATTGATTAGCATGTACAAAGACCTTCAATATGTAGTGGTACAGTGTGGCTACCATGCACAGTAACCAACCAACGTATGCATATGTGACTGACCATGACCAAAGAATTTCACTTCATGTGGTCAATGTTGACAACTCACAACAAGAGTCACCGATAGTCGGAGGGGGTAACAATGGTTTGGGAACACTGGCTATCAACTAGAAAGCAAAACGACTCTCAGTAGGTAGTGACCCGGTGTGGAAACCATGTACAGTGACAAACCAAAGTAGGCATATGCCACTAACCATGACCAAAAGAATCTCACAGTGTGTGGTCAATGTTGAAAACTCATAACACGAGTAACAAATGGTCAGAGGGGGAAACAATGGGTGGGGAATACTAGTTATCAACTAGCAAGTACAAAGATTTTCAACAAGTAGTGGCACGGTGTGGCTAGCGTGCACAGTGACCAACAAAAGGATACATACGGCACTGACTATGACCAAAGAAATCCACTATGTGTGGTCAACATTGACAACTCATAACACGAGTCAAAAATGGTCAGAGGGAGAGACAATGGTTTGAGAACCCTATGTATCGACTAGAAAGGACAAAGAACTGTAAAACATTGTGGCACGGTCTGGGTACTATGCACAGCAAACAACCAAACAAGGCATATGTCACTGAACATGACCAAAGAATTTCAGTATGGGAAGTCAACGTTCACAACCCATAACATGAGTCACAAATGGTCAATGGGGGAAACAATGGTTTTGGGATATTTCTTTTTAACTGGGAAGTACAAGGACATTGAATAAGTAGTAGCACGGTGTGGCTACCATGCACAATGACCGACCAAAGTAGGCATATGTACTGCCTTTGACCAAAGAAATCGGGTTTGTGTGGTCAACGTTGACAACTCAGAATACGAGTCACTAATGGTCAGAGGGGGAAACAATGGTTTGGGAACACCAGGTATCAACTAGCAAGCACAAGGACCTTCAATAACTAGTGGCACAGCGTGGCTACCATTTACAATGAGCAACCAAAGTAGGCATGTGTCACTGATCATGACCAAGGAATGTCATAATGTGTGGTCAACTTTGACAACTCATAACACGAGTCACAAATGGTCCGAGGGGGGAAACAATGGTTTGTGAATACTAGTTATTGACTAGCAAGTAAGAATACCTTCAATTTTTTGTGGCACAGTGTGGCTACCATGCTCAGTGACCAACCAAAGTATGCATATATCACTGACCATTACCAAAGAATTTCACTTCATGTGGTCAAAGTTGACAACTCACAACAAGAGTCACAGATAGTCAGAGGGGGTAACAATGATTTGGGGACACTGGCTATCAACTAGAAAGCATAAGACCTTCAGTAAGTAGTGACCCGGCGTGGCAAACATGTACCGTGACAAACCAAAGTATGCATATGCCACTAACCATGACCAAAATGATTTCCCAATGTGTGGTCACCATTGAAAAGTCGTAACACAAGTCACAAATGGTCAGAGGGGGAAAACAATGGGTTGTGAACACTAGTGATCAACTTCCAAGTACGACTTCCTTCAACAAGGAGTGGCATGGTGTGGCTAGGGGGCACAGCGACCAGCCAAAGGATGCATACGTCACTGACTATGACCAAAGAAGTCCACTATGTGTGGTCAGCATTGAAAACTCATAACACGAGGCACAAATGGTCAGAGGGAGAGACAATGGTTTGGGAACCCTATGTATCTACTAGAAAGGAAAAAGAACTAGAATAAGTAGTAGCACGCTGTGGCTACGATGCACAGAAAACCACCAAACTAGGCATATGTCACTGACCATGACCAAAGAATTTCAGTATGGGTGGTCAACGTTCACAACCCATAACACGAGTCACAAATGGTCAGAGGGGGAAACAATGATTTCAGAATACTAGTTTTCAACTAGCAAGTACAACGATTTTTAGAAATCGTTGTACTTGCTAGTTGATAACTTGTGTTCCTAACCCATTGTTTCTCCCCTCGGACCATTTGTGACTCGTGTTGTGAGTTTTCAACATTGACCACACACTGTGAAATTCTTTTGGTCATGCTTAGTGGCATATGCCTACTTTGGTTTGTCACTGTCAATGGTTTCCATGCGGGGTCACTACCTACTGAGAGTCTTTTTGCTTTCTAGTTGATAGCCAATGTTCCCGAACCATTGTTACCCCCTCTGACTACCTGTGACTATTGTTGTGAGTTGTCAACATTGACCACATGAAATGAAATTCTTTGGTCATAGACAGTGACATATGCATACGTTGGTTGGTTACTGTGCATGGTAGCCACACTGTACCACTACATATTGAAGGTCTTTGTACTTGCCAATCAATAACTAGTATTCACAAACCATTGTTTCCCCCTCTGTCCATTTGTGACTCGTGTTGTGAGTTGGCAAAGTTGACCACACATAGTGACTTTCTTTGGTCATGGTCAGTGATACATGCCTACTTTGGTTGGTCATTGTACATGGTAGCCACAGTGTGCCACTACTTATTGAAGGTCCTTGTGCTTGCTAGTTGATACCTGGTGTTCCCAAACCATTGTTTTGCCCTCTGACCATTTGTGACTCGTATTATGAGTTTTCAACGTTGACCACACAAAGCGGATTTCTTTGGCCAGAGGCAGTACATACGCCTACTTTGGTCGGTCATTGTGCATGGTAGCCATACCGTGCTACTATTCATCAAAGGTCGTTGTACTTGCTTGTTGAAAACCAATATTTCGAAACCATTGTTTCCCCCTCTGACCGGTTTTGACTCATGTTATGGGTTGTGAACGTTGACCACCCATACTGAAATTCTTTGGTCATGGTCAGTGACATATGCCTAGTTTGGTGGTTTTCTGTGCATAGAAGCCACACCGTGTTACTACTTATTGTAGTTCTTTTTCCTTTCTAGTAGATACGGAGGGTTCCCAAACCATTGTCTCTCCCTCTGACCTTTTTTTACTCGTGTTATGAGTTTTCAATGCTGACCACACATAGTGGACTTCTTTGGTCATAGTCAGTGACGTATGCATCCTTTGGTTGGTCGCTGTTCCCCCTAGCCACACCATGCCACTCCTTGGTGAAGGAATTTGTACTTGCAAGTTTATCACTAGTGTTCTCAACCCATTGTTCCCCCCCTCTAACCATTTGTGACTTGTGTTACGACTTTTCAATGGTGATCGCATATTGGGAAATCATTTTGCTCATGGTTAGTGGCATATGCATACTTTGGTTTGTCATGGTACATGTTTTCCACGCCAGGTCACTACTTACTGAGGGTCTTTGTGATTTCTAGTTGATAGCCAGTGTCCCCAAACCATTGTTACCCCCTCTGACTATCTGTGACTCTTGTTGTGAGTTGTCAACGTTGACCACATGAAGTGAAATTCTTTGGTCATGCTCACTGACATATGCATACTTTGGTTGGTCACTGTGCATGGTAGCCACACTGTGCCACTACATATTGAAGTTCGTTTTACTTGCTAATAAATAACTAGTATTCACAAACCGTTGTTTCCCCCCTCTGACCATTTGTGACCCGTGTTATGAGTTGTCAAAGTTGACCACACGTTATGACATTCCTTGGTCATGATCAGTGACACATGCCTACTTTGGTTGGTCATTGTACATGGTAGCCACGCCGTGCCACTACTTATTGAAGGTCCTTGTGCTTGCTAGTTGATACCTGGTGTTCTTAAACCATTGCTTCCCCCTCTGAACATTAGTGACTCGTATTATGAGTTGTCAACGTTGACCACACACATCGGATTTCTTTGGTCGAAGGCAGTGCATTTGCCTACTTCGGTCGGTCATTGTGCATGGTAGCCACACCGTGCTACTACTTATTCAATGACGTTGTACTTGCTAGTTGAAAAGAAATATCCCAAAACCATTGTTTCCCCCATTGACCATTTGTGACTCATGTTATGAGTTGTGAACGTTGACTTCCCATACAGAAATTCTTTGGTCATGTTCAGTGACATATGCCTTGTTTGGTTGTTTGGTGTGCATAGTAGCCAGACTGTGCCACTATGTTTTACAGTTCTTTGTCCTTCTTAGTCGATACGTAGGGTTCCCAAACCATTGTCTCTCCCTCTGACCATTTGTGACTCGTGTTATGAGTTGTTAATGTTGACCACACATAGTGGATTTCTTTGTTCATAGTCAGTGCCATATGTATCCTTTTGTTGGTCACTGTGCACGCTAGCCACACCGTGCCACTACTTGTTGAAGGTCTTTGTAATTGCTAGTTGATAACTAGTGTTCCCAACCCATTGTTTCCCCTCCTGACGATTTGTGACTCGTGTTATGAGTTTAATCGTTGACCACTCACCGTGAAACATGTTGGTCATTATTAGTGGCATATGCCTGCTTTGGTTTGCAACTGTACATGGTTGCCACGCCGTGTCACTACATACTGAAGGTCTTTATTCTTTCCAGTTGATAGCCAGTGTTCCCAAACCATTGTTACCCCCTCTGACTATCTTTCACTCTTGTTCTGCGTTGTCAATGTTGATCACATGGAGGGAAATTGTTTGGTCCAAGTCAGTGACTTAGACATACTTTGGTTGGTCACTGTGCATGGTAGCCACACTGTACCACTACATATTGAAGGTCTTTGTACTTGCTAATCAATAACTAGTATTCACAAACCATTGTTGCCCCCTCTGACCATTTGTGACTCGTGTTATGAGTTGTCAAAGTTGACCACAAATAGTGACATTCTTTGGTCATGGTGAGTGACACCTGCCTACTGTGGTTGGTCATTGTACATGGTAGCCACACCGTGCCACTACTTATTGAAGGTCCTTGTGCTTGCTAGTTGATACCTGGTGTTCCCAAACCATTGCTTCCCCCTCTGACCATTTTTGACTCATATCATGAGTTGTCAACGTGGACCACACACAGCGGATTTCTTTGGTCAAAGGCAATACATATGCCTACTTTGGTCAGTCACTGTGCATGGTAGCCATACCATGCTACTACTTATTGAAGTTCGTTGTACTTGCTAGTTGAAAATTAATCTTTCAAAACCATTGTTTCCTTCTTTGACCATTTGTGACTCGTGATATGGGTTGTGAACGTTGACCACCCATACTAAACTTCTTTGATCATGGTCAGTGACATATGCCTAGTTTGGTTGTTCGGTGTGCATAGTAGCCACACCGTGCCACTACGTATTGAAGTTCTTTGTCCTGTATAGTCGATACATAAGGTTTCCAAACCCTTGTCTCTCCCTCAGACCAGTTTTGACCCTTGTTATGAGTTGTCAATGTTGACCACACAGTGGATTTCTTTGGTCAAAGTCAGTGATGTATGCATGCTCTGGTTGGTCACTATGCACGCTAGCCACACTGTGCCACTACTTGTTGAAGGTCTTTGTACTTGCTAGTTGATAACTAGTGTTCCCAAACCATTGTTTCCCCCTCTGAAAATTTGTGACTCGTGTTATGAGTTCTAAACGTTGACCTAACACTGTGATATTTTTTTGGTCATGGTTAGTGGCATATGCCCACTTTGGTTTGTCACAGTACATGATTGCCACGCCGTGTCACTACTTACTGAAGGTCTTTATGCTTTGTGGTTGATAGTTAGTGTTCCAAAACCATTGTTTCCCCCTCTGAATATCTGTGACTCTTGTTGTTATTTGTCAGCGTTGGCCACATGTAGTGGAATTCTTTGGTCATGGTCAGTGCCATATACATACGTTGGTTGGTCACTGTGCATGGTAGCCACACTGTGCCACTACATATTGAAGTTCTTTGTACTTGCTAATCGGAAACTAGTATTCACAAACCATTGTTTCCCCCTCTGACCATTTGTGACTCGTGTTATGAGTTGTCAAAGTTGACCACACATAGTGACATTCTTTGGTTATGGTCAGTGACACATGCCTACATTGGTTGGTCATTGTACATGGTAGCCACACCGTGCCACTTCTTATTGAAGGTCCTTGTGCCTGCTAGTTGATACGTGGTGTTCCAAAACCTTTGTTTCTCCCTCTGACCATTTATGACTCGTACTATGAGTTTTCAACGTTGACCACGCACAGCAGATTTCTTTGGTCAAAGGCAGTACATATGCGTACTTTAGTCGGTCATTATGCATGGTAGCTACACCGTGCTACTATTTGTTGAAGGTCGTTGTACTTGCCAGTTGAAAAGTACTATTTCAAAACCACTGTTTCCCCCTCTGACCACATACTTTGACGTGTTATGTGTTGTGAACGTTGACCATCCATACTGAAATTCTTTGGTCATGGTCTGTGACATATGCCTAGTTTGGTTGTTCGGTGTGCATAATAGCCACACCCTGCCACTATGTATTGAAGTTCTTTGTCCTTTCTAGTTGATACATAGGGTTCCCAAACCATTGTCTCTCCCTTTGACCATTTGTGAGTCGTCTTTTGAGTTGTCACATTGTGGACTTCTTTGGTCATAGCCAGTGACGTATGCATCCCTAGGCTGGTCACTCTGCACGCTAGCCACACCGTGCCACTACTTTTTGAAGGTCTTTGTACTTGCTAGTTGATAACTAGTGTTCCCAATCCATTGTTTCCCCCTCTGACCATTTGTGACTCGTGTTATGAGTTTTCAACATTGACCACACACTGTGAAATTCTATTGGTAATGGTTAGTGGCATATGCCTTCTTTGGTTTGTCACTGTACATGGTTGCCACGCCGTGTCACTGCGTACTGAAGATCTTCGTGCTTTCTAGTTGATAACCGGTGTTCCCAAACCATTGTTACCCCATCTGACTATCTATGACTCTTGTTGTGATGTGTCAACGAAGACCACATGAAGTGAAATTGTTTGGTCATGGTCAGTTGCATATGCATACTTTGCTTGGTCACTGTGCATGGTAGCCACAATGTGCCACTACATATTGAAGATCATTGTACTTGCTAATCGATAACTAGTATTCACAAACCATTGTTTCCCTCCTCTGACCAGTTTTGACTCATGTTATGAGTTATCAAGTTGACCACACACAATGCCATTCACTGGTCATTGTCAGTGACACATGCCTACTATGGTTCGTCATTGTACATGGTAGCGGCACCGTGCCACTACTTATTGAAGGTCCTTGTGCTTGCTAGCTGATACCTGGTGTTCCACAACCATTGTTTCTCCCTCTCACCATTTTTGACTCGTATTAGGAGTTGTCAAAGTTGACCAAACATGGCGGATTTCTTTGGTCAAAGGCAGTATATATGCCTACTTTGGTCGGTCATTGTGCATGTTAGCCACACCGTGATACTACTTAATGAAGCTTGTTGTATTTTCTGGTTCAAAACTAATATTCCAGAACCATTGTTTCCCCATCTGACCATTCATGACTCGTGTTATGGGTTGTGAAGGTTGACCACCCATACTTAAATTCTTTCGTCATGGTCAGTGACATATGCCTAGTTTGGTTGTTCGGTGTGCATAGTAGCCACACAGTGCTACTACGTATTGAAGTTCTTGGTCCTTTTTAGTCGATACATAGGGTTCCCAAACCATTGTCTCTCCCTCTGACCATGTGTGAATCGTGTTATGAGTTGTCAATGTTGACCACACATAGTGGAATTCTTTGGTAATAGTCAGTGACATATGCATCCTTTGGTTTTTCACTGTGCAGGCTAGCCACACCGTGCCACTACTTGTTGAAGGTCTTTGTACTTTCTAGATAAAACTAGTGGTCCCAACCCACTGTTTCCCCCTTTGACCATTTGTGACTCGTGTTATGAGTTTGCAACATTGACCCCACACTATGAGATTCTTCTCATCATGGTTAGTGGCATATGCCTGCTTTGGTTTGTCAGTGTACATGGTTGCAACGCCGTGTCACTAAGTACTTAAGGTCTCTGTGCTCTCTAGTTGAAAGCCAGTGTTCCCAGCCCATTGTTACACCCTCTGACTATCTGTGACTCTTGATGTGACTTGTCAACGTTGACCACATGAAGTGAAATTCTTGGGTCATGGTCAGTGACATATGCATGCCTTGGCTGGTCAATGTGCATGGTAGCCACACTGTGCAACGACATATTGAGGGTTTGTGTACTTGCTATTTGATAACTAGTATTCAGAAACCATTATTTCCCCCTCTGACCATTTGTGACTCGTGTTACGAGTTGTCAAAGTTGACCACACCTAGTGACATTCTTTGGTCATGGTCAGTGACATATGCCTACTTTGGTTGGTCATTGTGCATAGTAGCCACACCGTGCTACTGCTTATTGAAGGTTGTTGTACTTGCTAGTTGAAAAATCATATTCTGAAACCATTGTTTCCCCCTCTGACCATTTGTGACTTGTGTTATGGGTTGTGAACGTTGACCACCCATACTGAAATTCTTTGGTCATGGTCAGTGACATATGGCTAGTTTGGATGTTCGGTGTGCAGAGTAGCCACACCGTACCACTACGTATTGAAGATATTTGTCCTTTCTAGTCGATACGTAGGGTTCCCAAACCATTGTCTCTCCCTCTGACCATGTGTGCCTCGTGTTATGAGTTGTCAGTGTTGACCACACATAGTAAACTTATTTGGTCATAGTGAGTGACGTATGTATCCTTTGGTTGGTCACTGTGCACGCTAGCCACACCGTGCCACTACTTGTGGAAGGTATTTGTACTTGCTAGTTGATAACAAGTGTTCCCAACCCATTGTTTCCCCCTCTGACTATTTTTGACTCGTGTTATGAGTTTTCAACGTTGACCACTGACTGTGAAATCCTTTTGGTCATGGTTAGTGGCATATGCCTACTTTGGTTTATCATTGTACATTGTTGTCACGCCGTGTCACTACGTACTGAAGGTCGTTGTGCTTTCTACTTGATAGCTAGTGTTCCCAGACGATTGTTACCCCCTCTGACTATCTGTGGCTCTTCTTGTGAGTTGCCAGCGTTGACCACATGAGGTGAAATTCTTTGGTCATGGTCAGTGACATATGCATGTTTTGGTTCATCACTTTGCATGATGGCCACACTGTGCCACTACATATTGAAGGTCTTTGTACATGCTAATCGATAACTAGTATTCACACACCAAACTGTTCCCCTCTGACCATTTGTGACTCGTGTTATGAGTCAGCAAAGTTGACCACACATAGTGACATTCTTTGTTCATTGTCAGTGACACATGCCTAGTTTGGTTGATCATTTAACATGTTAGCCACACCGTGCCACTACGTATTGAAGGTCCTTGTGCTTGCTAGTTGATACCTTGTGTTCCCAAACCATTGTTTTCCCCTCTAACCATTTGTGACTCGTTTTATGAGTTGTCAACGTTGACCACACACAGCGGATTTCTTTGGTTAAAGGCAGTGTATATGCCTAATTTGGTCGGTCGTTGTGCATGGTAGCCACATGGTGCTACTACTTATTGAAGGTTGCAGTACTTGCTAGTTGAAAACTAACAATCTGAAACCATTGTTTCCCCCTCTGACCATTTGTGACGCGTGTTATGGGTTGTAAACGTTGACCACCCATTCTGAAATTCTTTGGTCATGGTCAGTGACATATGCCTATTTTGGTTGTTCGGTGTGGATAGTAGCGACACGGTGCCACTACTCATCGAAGTTCTTTGTCCATTGTACTTGATACATAGGGTTCCCAAAACCGTTGTCTCTCCCTCTGACCATTCGTGAATCGTGTTATGAGTTGTCAATGTTGACCATACATAGTGGATTTCTTTGGTCATAGTCATCGACGTATGCATCCTTTGGTTGGTCACTGTGTACGCTAGCCACAACATGGCTCTACTTATTGAAGGTGTTTGTACTTGCTAGTTGATAACTAGTGTTCCCAATCCCTTGTTTCCCCTTCTGACCATTTGTGACTCGTGTTATGAATCTTCAATGTTGACCACACACTGTGGAGTTCTTTTGGTCATGGTTAGTGGCATATGCCTGCTTTGCTTTGTTACTGTACATGGTTGCCACGCCGTGTCACTACTCACTGAAGGTCTTTGTGCGTTCGAGTTGATAACCAGTGATCCCAAACCATTGTTACCCCATCTCACTATCTATGACTCTTGTTGTGAGTTGTCAACGTTGACCACATGAAGTGAAATTCTTTGGTCATGGTCAGTGACATGTGCATACTTTGGTTGGTCACTGTGCATGGTGGCCACACGGTGCCACTACATATTGAAGGTCTTTGTACTTGCTAATCAATAACTAGTATTCACAAACCATTGTTTCCCCCTCTGACCATTTGTGACTCATGTTATGAGTTGTCCATGTTGAGCACACATAGCTACATTCTTTGTTCATGGTCAGTGACACATGCATACTTTGGTTTGTCATTGTACATGGTAGCCACGCCGTGCCACTACTTATTGAAGGTGCTTGTGCTTGCTAGTTGATACCCAGTCTTCCAAAACTATTTCTTCCCCCTCCGGCCATTTGTGTGTCGTATTTTGAGTATTCAACG
>SZWC01002401.1:45158-57154 GCA_023375785.1 Penium margaritaceum
TCATGGTCAGTGACACATGCATACTTTGGTTTGTCATTGTACATGGTAGCCACGCCGTGCCACTACTTATTGAAGGTGCTTGTGCTTGCTAGTTGATACCCAGTCTTCCAAAACTATTTCTTCCCCCTCCGGCCATTTGTGTGTTGTATTTTGAGCTGTCAACGTTGACCACATTCACCGGATTTCTTTGGTCAGAGGCAGTACATATGCCACTCACTATGACCAAAGAAGTCCACTATGTATGGTCAACATTGCCAACTCATAACACGAGTCCCAAAATTTCAAAGGGAGAGACAATGGTTTGCAAATGCTATGTATGGACTGGAAAGCACAAGGAACTACAATAAGTAGTGGCACGGTGTGGCTACTATGCACACCAAATAACCAAACTAAGCATATGTCACTGACCATGACCAAAGAATTTCAGTATTGGTGGTCAACGTTCACAACCCATAACACGAGTCACAAATGGTCAGAGGGGGAAACAATGGTTTCAGAATATGAGTTTTCAACTAGAAAATACAACGACCTTCAATAAGCAGTAGCACGGTGTGGCTACTATGCACAATGACCGACCAAAGTAGGCATATGTACTGCCTTTGACCAAAGAAATCTGCTGTGTTTGGTCAACGTTGACAACTCGTAATACGAGTCACAAATGGTCAGAGCGGGAAACAATGGTTTGGGACCACCAGGTATCAACTAGCAAGCACGGGAACCTTCAATAAGAAGTGGCACAGTGTGGCTACCATGTATTTGAACCAACCAAAGTAGAAACCTGTCACTGACCATGACCAAAAAATGTCACTATATGTGGTCTACTTTGACAACTCATGACACAAGTCACAAATGGTCAGAGGGGGGAAACTATGATTTGTGAATACTAGTTATCAATTAGCAAGTACAAAGACCTTCAATGTGTAGTGGCACAGTGTAGGTACCATGCACAGTAAACAAACAAAGTATGCATGTCACTGACCATGACCTAAGAATTTCACTTCATGTGGTCAACACTGATAACTCAGAACAAAAGTCACAGATAGTGAGAGGGGGTAACAATGGTTTGGAAACTCTGGCTATCACCTAGAAAGCACAAATACCTTCAGTACATAGTGACACGGTGTGGAAACCGTGTACAATGACAAACCAAAGTAGGCATATGCCACTAACCATGACCAAACAAATTTCAGAGTGTGTGGTCAATGTTGAAAAATCATAACACGAGTCACAAATGGTCAGAGGGAAACAATGGGTTTGGAATACTAGTTATCAACTAGCAAGTACACACACCTTTAACAAGTAGAGGCCCGGTGTGGCTAGCATGCACAGTGACCATCCAAAGGATGCCTACGACACTGACTATGACCAAAGAAGTCCACTATGTGTGGTCAACATTGAAAACTTATAACAAGAGTCACAAATGGTCAGAGGGAGAGACAATGGTTTGGAAACCCTATGTATCGACTAGAAAGAACAAAGAACTACAATAACTAGTCGCACGGGGTGGCTACTATGCACAACAAACAACCAAACTAGGTATATGTCACTGACCATGAGCAAAGAATTTCAGTAGAGGTGGTCAACGTTCACCACCCATAACATGAGTCACAAACGGTCAGAGGGGAAGACAATGATTTTGGAATACTAGTTTTCAACTAGCAAGTACAACAACCTTGAATGAATAGTAGCACGGTGTGGCTACCATGCACAATGACCGGCCAAAGTAGGCATATGTACTACCTTTGGCCAAAGAAATCTGCTTGATGTGGTCAACGTTGAATACTCATAATACGAGTCACAAATGGTCAGAGGGGAAAACAATGGGTTGGGAACACCAGGTATCAACTAGCAAACACAAGGACCTTCAGTAAGTAGTGGCACGGTTTGGCTACCATGTACAATGACCAACCAAAGTAGGCATGTGTCACTGACCATGACCAAAGAATGTCACTATGTGTGGTCAACATTGACAACTCACAACACGAGTAACAAATGGTCAGAGGGGGAAACAATGGTTTGTGAATACTAGTTATTGATTAGCAAGTACAGAGACCTTCAATATGTAGTGGCACAGTGTGGCTACTATGCACAGTGACCAACCAATGTATGCATATGTCACTGTCCATGACCAAAGAATTTCACTCCATGTGGTCAACGTTGACAACTCACAACAAGAGTCACAGATGGTCAGAGGGGGTGACAATGGTTTGGGAACACTGGCTATCAGCTAGAAAGCAAAAAGACTCTCTGTAGGTAGTGACCTGGTGTGGAAACCATGTACGGTGACAAACCAAACTAGGCATATGCCACTAACCATGACCAAAAGAATTTCACAGTGTGTAGTCAATGTTGAAAACTCATAACACGAGTCACAAATGGTCAGAGGGGGGAAACAATGGGTTGGGAACACTCGTTATCAACTAGCAAGTATAAAAACCTTCAACAAGTACTGGCATGGTGTGGCTAGCGTGCACAATGACCAGTCAAAGGATGCATACGTCACTCACTATGACCAAAGAAGGCCACAATGTATGGTCAACATTTCCAGCTCATAATAGGAGTCACAAATTGTCATAGGAAGACACAATGGTTTGCAAATCCTATGTATCGACTAGAAAGGACAAAGAACTACAGTAAGTAGTGGCACGGTGTCGCTACTATGCACACCGAAGAAGCAAACTAGGCATATTTCACTGACCATGACCAAAGAATTTCAGTATGGGTGGTCAACATTCATAACCCATAACACGAGTCACAAATGGTCAGAGGGGGAAACAATGGTTTTGGATATTAGTTTTCAACTAGCAAGTACAACGACCTTCAATAAGTAGTAGCACAGTGTGGCTACCACGCACAATGACCGACCAGTATAAACATATGTACCGCCTTTGACCAGAGAAATCCGCTGTGTGTGGTCAACGTTGAAAACTCATAATGTGAGTCACAAATGGTCAGAGGGGAAAACAATGGTTTGGGAACACCAGGTATCAACTAGCAAGAACAAGGACCTTCAATAAGTAGTGGCATGGTGTGGCTACCATGTACAATGACCAACCAAAGTAGGCATGTGTCACTGACCATGACCGAAGAATGTCACTATGTGTGGTCAAGTTTGATAACTCACAACACGAGTCACAAATGGTTAGAGGGGGGAACAATGGTTTTTTAATACTAGTTATTGATAAGCAAGTACAGAGACCTACAATGTGTAGTGGCACCGTGTGGCTGCCATGCACAGTGACCAACCAAAATATGCATATGTCTCTGAAAATGACCAAAGGATTTCACTTCATGTGGTTAATGTTGACAACTCACAACAAGAGTCACAGATAGTCAGAGGGGGTAACAATGGTTTGGGAACACTGGCTATCAACTAGAACACACAAAGCCCTTCAGTACATAGTGACCCGGCATTAAAACCATGTACAGTGACAAACCAAAGTAGGCATATGCCACTAACCATGACCAAAAGAATTTGACAGTGTGTGGTCAACGTTGAAAACTTAAAACAAAAGTCACAAATGGTCAGAGGGGGGAAACAATGGGTTGGGATCACTAGTTATCAACTAGCAAGTACAAAGACCTTCAACAAGTAGTGGCACAGTGTGGCTAGCGTGCACAATGACCAGTCAAAGGATGCAAACGTCACTGACTATGACCAAAGAAGTCCAATATGTGTGGTCAACATTAACAACTCATAATACGAGTCACAATGGTGAGAGGGAGAGACAATGGTTTGGGAACCCTATGTTTTGACTATAAGGGACAAAGAACTTCAATACGTAGTAGCACGGTGTGGCTACTATGTACACCAAACAACCAAACTAGGCAAATATCACTGACCATGACCAAAGAATTTCAGTATGGGTGGTCATTGTTCACAACCCATAACACTAGTCACAAATGGTCAGAGGGGGAAACAATCGTTTCGGAATATTAGTTTTCAACTAGCAAGTACAACGACCTTCAATAAGTAGTAGCACGGGGTGGCTAGCATGTACAATGACCGGCCAAAGTAGGCATATGTACTGCCTTTGACCAAAGAAATCTGCTCTGTGTGGTCAACGTTGACAACTCATAATGCGAGGCACAAATGGTCAGAGGGGAAAACAATGGTTTGGGACCACCAGGTATCAACTAGCAAGCACGGGGACCTTCAATAAGAAGTGGCACAGTGTGGCTACCATGTAGTAAAACCAACGCAAGTAGGCACGTGTCACTGACCATGACCAAAAAATGTCACTATATGTGGTCTACTTTGACAACTCATGACACGAGTCACAAATGGTCAGAGGAGGGAAACAATGGTTTGTGAATACTAGTTATCAATTAGCAAGTACAAAGACCTTCAATGTGTAGTGGCACAGTGTGGCTACCATGCACAGTGACCAACCAAAGTATGCATGTCACTCACCATGACCAAAGAATTTCACTTCATGTGGTCAACGTTGACAACTCACAACAAGAGTCACAGATAATCAGAGGGGGTAACAATGGTTCAGGAACACTGGCTATCAACTAGAAAGCAAAAAGACACTTTGTAGGTAGTGACCCGGCGTGGAAACCATGTACAGGGACAAACCAAAAGAGTTTGACAGTGTGTGGTCAACGTTGAAAACTCATAACACGTGTTACAAGTGGTCAGAGGGGGGAAACAATGGTTTGGGAACACCAGTTATCAACTAGCAAGTACAAATACCTTCAACACGTAGTGGCACGGTGTGGCTAGCGTGCACAATGTCCAATCAAAGGATGCACATGTCACTCACTATGACCAAAGAAGTCCACTATGTATGGTCAACATTGCCAACTCATAACACGAGTCACAAATTGTCAGAGGGAGACACAATGGTTTGCAAATCCAATTATCGGCTAGAACGGACAAAGAACTAGAATTAGTAGGGGCACAGTGTGGCTACTATGCACACCAAACAACCAAACTAGGCATATGTGACTGACCATGACCAAAGAATTTCAGTATGGGTGGTCAATGTTCACAACCCATAACAGAGTCACAAATGGTCAGAGGGGGAAACAATGGTTTTGGAATATTAGTTTTCAACTAGAAAGTACAGCGAATTTCGATAAGTAGTAGCACGGGGTGGCTAATATGCACAATGACCGACCAAAGTAGGCATATGTACTGCCTTTGACCAAATAAATCTGCTGACTGTGGTCAACGTTGACAACTCATGATACGAGTCACAAATGGTCAGAGGGGGATACAATGGTTTGGGACCACCAGGTATCAACTAGCAAGCACGGGAACCTTCAATAAGAACTGGCACGGTGTGGCTACCATGTAAGAAAACCAACCAAAGTATGAACGTGTCATTGACCATGACCAAAAAATGTCACAAGTGAGACGGCGTGGCAATCATGTACAGTGACAAACCAAAGTAGACATATGCCACTAACCATGACCAAAAGAAGTTCACAGCGTGTGGTTAACGTTGAAAACTCATACCACGAGTCACAAATGGTCAGAGGGAGAGACAATGGTTTGGGAACCCTATGTATTGACTAGAAAGGACAAAGAATTTCAATGTGTAGTGGCATGCTGTGGCTACTATGCACACCGAATAACCAAACTAGGCATATGTCAAAGACCATGACAAAAGAAGTTCAATATGGGTGGTCACTGTTCACAACCCATAACATGAGTCACAAATGGTTGGAGGGGCAAAAATGGTTTTGGAAGATTGTTTTTCAATGAGCATGTAAAACGACCTTCAATAAGTAGTAGCACGGTGTGGCTACCATGCACAATGACCGACCAAAGTAGGCATATGTACTGCCTTTGACCAAATAAATCCGCTGTGTGTGATTTGCGTTGACAAGTCATAATACGAGTCACAAATGGTCAGAGGGGGAAACAATGGTTTGTGCACACCAGATATCAACTAGCAAGCACAGGGACCTTCAGTAAGAAGTGGCACAGTGTGGCAACCATGTATAATGTCCAAGCAAAGTAGGCATGTGTCACTGACCATGACTAAAGAATGTCACTATGTGTGGTCTACTTTGATAACTCATAAGACGAGTCACAAATGGTCAGAGGGGGAAAAAATGGCTTGTGAATACTAGTTATTGATTAGCAAGTACAAAGACCTTCAATATGTAGTGGCACAGTGTGGCTACCATGCACAGTGACCAACCAAAGTATGCACATGTCACTGACCAAGACCAAAGAGTTTCACTTCATGTGGTCAACGTTGACAACTCACAACAAGAGTCACAAATAGTCAGAGGGGGTAACAATGGTTTGGAAACATTGGCTATCAACTAGAAAGCACAAAGACCTTCAGTAAATAGTGACACAGCGTGGAAACCATGTACAGTGACAAACAAAAGTAGGCATATGCCACTAACCATGACCAAAAGAATTTTACAGTGTTTGGTCAACGTTGTAAACACATAACACGAGTCGCAAATGGTCAGAGGGGGAAACAGTGGGTTGGGAACACTAGTTGTCAACTAGCCAGTACAAGGACCTTCAAACAGTGGCGCGGTATGGCTAGCGTGCATAGTGACAAACCAAATGATGCATATGTTACTAACTATGACCAAAAAAGTCCACCACGTGTGGTCAACAATGACAACTCATAAGACAAGTCACAAAAGGTCAGAGGGAGAGACAATGGTTTGGGAACCCTATGTATCGACTAGAAAGGACAAAAAACTTTGATACGTAGTGGCACGGTGTGGCTACTATGCACACCGAACAACCAAACTAGGCATGTGTCACTGACCATGACCAAAGACTTTCAATATGGTGGTCAACGTTCACAACCCACAACACGAGTCACAGATGGTCAGAGGGGGAAACAATGGTTTCGGAATATTAGTTTTCAACCAGCAAGTAAAAAAACCTTGAATAAGTAGAAGCACGGTGTGGCTACCATGCAGAATGACCGACCAAAGTAGGCATATGTACTTCCTTTGACCAGAAAAAAACCGTTGTGGGTGGTCAACGTCGACAACTCATGATACGAGTCACAAATGGTCAGAGGGGGGAACAATGATTTTGGAACACCTGGTATAACCTAGCAAGCACGAGGACCTTCAATACGTAGTGGCACGGTATAGCTACTATGTATAGTGACCAACCAATCTAGGCATGTGTCAAAGACCATGACCAAAGAGTATCACCATGTGTGGTCAACTTTGACAAATCATAACACGAGTCACGAATGCTCAGAGGGGGAAACAATGCTTTGTAAATACTAGTTATCAAGAAGCAAGTACAAAGACCTTCAATATGTAGTGGCTTAGTGTGGCTACCATGCACAGTGACCAACCAAAGTATGCATATGTCACTGACCATGACCAAATAATTGAACTTCATGTGGTCAATGGTTAGAACTCACAACAAGAGTTACAGATAGTGAGAGGGGGTAACAATGGTTTGGGAACACTGGCTATCAACTAGAAAGCACAAAGACCTTCAGTACATAGTGACACGGCATGGAAACCATGTACAGTGACAAACCAAAGTAGGCATATGCCTGAAACCATGACCAAAAGAATTTCGCAGTTTGTGGTCAATGATGTAAACTCATAACACGAGTCGCAAATGGTCAGCGGGGGAAAGAGTGGTTTGGGAACACTAGCTATCAGCTAGCAAGTACAAGGACCTTCAACAAGTAGTGGCACGGTGTGGCTAGCGTGCATAATGATAAACCAAATGATGCATATGTTACTGACTATTACCAAAGAAGTCCACTATGTGTGGTCAACATGGACAACTCATAACACAAGTCACAAATGGTCAAAGGGAGAGACAATGGTTTGGGAACCCTACACATCGACTAGAAAGGACAAGAAACTTCAATATGTAGTGGCACGGTGTGGCTACTATGCTTACCGAACAACCAAACTAGGCATATGTCACTGACCATGACCAAAGAATTTCAATATGGGTGGTCAACATTCACGACCCATCACACGAGTCACAAATGGTCAGAGGGCGGAAACAATGGTTTGGAATGTTAGTTTTCAACAAGCAAGTACATCGACCTTGAATAAGTAGAGGCACGGTGTGGCTACCATGCAGAATGACTGACCAAAGTAGGCATATGTATTGCCTTTGACCAAAGAAAACCGCTGTGTGTGGTCAACATCGACAACTTATAATACGAGTCACAAATGGTAAGAGGGGGAAACAATGAGTTGGGAACACCAGGTATCAACTAGCAAGCAGAAGGACCTCCAATAAGTAGTAGCACGGTATGGCTACTATGTATAGTGACCAACCAAAGTAGGCATGTGTCACAGACCATGACCAAAGAATGTCACTATGTGTGGTCAACTTTGACAACTCATAACACGAGTCACGAATGGTCAGAGGGGGAAACAATGGTTTGTGAATACTAGTTATCAAGTAGCAAGTACAAAGACCTTCAATATGTAGTGGCACAGCGTGGCTACCATGTACAGTGACCAACCAAAGTATGCATATGTCACTGACCATGACCAAAGAATTTAACTTCATGTGGTCAACGTTGACAACTGACAAAAATTGTCAAAGATAGTCAGAGGGGGTACCAATGGCTTGGGAATACTGGCTATCAACTAGAGAGCACAAATACCTTCAGTACATAGTGACACAGCCTAGAAACCATGTACGGTGACAAACCAAAGTAGGCATATGCCACTAACCATGACCAAAATTATTTCATTGTGTGTGGTCAACCTTGTAAACTCATAACACGAGTCGCAAATGGTCAGAGGGGGAAACAGTGGGTTGGGAACACTAGTTATCAACTAGCAAGTACAAGGACCTTCAATAAGTAGTGGCATGGTGTGGCTAGTGTGCATAGTGACAAACCAAATGATGCATATGTTACTGACTATGACCAAAGAAGTCCACTATGTGTGGTCAACATTGACAACTCATAACACGAGTCACAAACGGTCAAAGGGAGAGACAATGGTTTGGGAACACTATGTATTGACTAGAGAGGACAAATAACTTCAATACGTAGTGGCACGGTGTGGCTACTATGTACACCGAACAACCAAACTAGGACCACGACCAAAGAATTTCAGTATGGGTGTTCAACGTTAACAACCCATAACACGAGTCACAAATGGGCAGAGGGGGAAACAATGGTTTCAGAATACTATTCTTCAACTAGCAAGTACAACGAGCTTCAACAAGTAGTAGCACGGTGTGGCTACCATGCACAATGACCGTCCAAAGTAGGCATATGTACTGCCTTTAACCAATGAAATCTGCTGTGTGTTGTCAACATTGCAAAACTCATAATACGAGTCACAAATGGTCAGAGGGAAAAACGACGGTTTGGGAATATCAGGTATCAACTAGCAAGTACGTGGACCTTCAGTAAATAGTGACACGGTGTGGCTACCATCTACAATGACCAACCAAAGAAGGCATGTGTCACTGACCATGACCAAAGAATGTCACTATGTGTGGTCATCTTTGACAACTCATAGCATGAGTCACAAATGGTCAGAGGGGGAAACAATGGTTTGTGAATAGTAATTATTCATGAGCAAGTGCAAAGACTTTCAATATGTAGTGGCACTTTGTGGCTACCATGCACAGTGACCAACCAAAGTATGCATATGTAACTGACCATGACCAAAGATATTCACTTCATGTGGTCAACGTTGACAACTCGCAACAAGAGTCACATATAGTCAGAGGGGGTAACAATGGTTTGGGAATACTGGCTATCAACTGAAAAGCACAAATACCTTCGGTACATAGGGACACGGCATGGCAACCATGTACTGTGACAGGCCGAATTAGACATATGCAACTAACCATGACCAAAAGAGTTTCACAGTGTGTGGTCAACGTTGAAAACTCATAACACAAGTCACAAATGGTCTGAGGGGGAAACAGTGGGTTGGGAACACTAGTTATCAACTAGCAAGTACAAGAACCTTCAACATGTAGTGGCACGGCGTGGCTAGCGTGCAAAGAGACAAACCAAATGATGCATATGTTACTGACTATGACCAAAAAAATCCACTATGTTTGGTCAACATTGACAACTCATAACACGAGTCCCAAATGGTCAGAGGGAGAGACAATGGTTTGCGAACCGAATGTATCGACTGGAAAGGACAAAGAACTTCAATTCACAGTGGCACAGTGTGGCTACTATGCACACCGAACAACCAAAATAGGCATATGTTACTGACCATGACAAGAGAATTTCAACATGGGTGGTCAACGTTCAAACCCATAACACAAGTCACAAATGGTCAGAGGGGGAAACAATGGTTTTTGAATATTAGTTTTCCACTAGCAAGTACAACGACATTGAACAAATAGAAGAACGGTGTGGCTACCATGCAGAATGACCGACCAAAGGAGGCATATGTACTGCCTTTGACCAAAGAAAATCTCTATGTGTGCTCAACGTCGACAACTCATGATAAGAGTCACAAATGGTCAAAGGGGAAAACAATAGTTTTGGAACACCAGGTATCAACTAGCAAGCACAAGGACCTTCGATAAGTAGTGGCACTGTATGGCCACTATGTACAGTGACCAACCAAAGTAGGCATGTGTCACAGACCATGACCAAAGAATGTCACTGTGTGTGGTCAACTTTGACAGCTCATAACAAGAGTCACAAATGGTCAGAGGGGGACACAATGGTTTGTGAATACTAGTTATCGATTAGCATGTACAAAGACCTTCAATATGTAGTGGCACTGTGTGGCTACCATACACAGTGACCAACCAAAGAATGCATATTTCACTGACCATGACCAAAGAATTCAACTTCATGTGGTCAACATTGACAACTCACAACAAGAGTCCTAGATATTCAGAGGGGGTNATGTCACTGTGTGTGGTCAACTTTGACAACTCATAACATGAGTCACAAAAGGTCAGAGGGGGAAACAATGGTTTGTGAATACTACTTGTCGATTAGCAACGACAAAGACCTCCAATACGTAGTTGCACATTGTGGCTATCATGCGAGTTATGGTTAATCGTGCTATTTTAATACACTACGTAATTTGTGTATATGGTACATGCAATACCTCAGGTTCCTAGTAATTTACATGCATGCATACACTTTGTAATACACCATTTAACTAGTGGAATAATGTTTTATATTGATTGAAAATTTGAATTCTACCGTGGCTTCTTATGTATGTTAAGTCTGTTTAATTATGTGTATTCAAATATGTTACATAGCCTACTTATGTACTTACATGATATGGTGGGTACATTTGTCTCTCGTCATATATGTCAAAACGTANGGAACACCAGGTATCAACTAGCAAGCACAAGGACCTTCGATAAGTAGTGGCACTGTATGGCCACTATGTACAGTGACCAACCAAAGTAGGCATGTGTCACAGACCATGACCAAAGAATGTCACTGTGTGTGGTCAACTTTGACAGCTCATAACAAGAGTCACAAATGGTCAGAGGGGGACACAATGGTTTGTGAATACTAGTTATCGATTAGCATGTACAAAGACCTTCAATATGTAGTGGCACTGTGTGGCTACCATACACAGTGACCAACCAAAGTATGCATGTTTCACTGACTATGACCAAAGGTATGGTGGTCAGCATTGACAACTCACAACAAGAGTCCTAGATATTCAGAGGGGGTAACAATTATTTGGGAACACTGGCTATCAACTAGAAAGCACAAAGACCTTTAGTACATAGTGACACAGCATGGAAAGCATGTACAGTGACAAACCAAAGTAGGTATATGCCTCTAACCATGACAAAAAGAATTTCACAGTGTGTGGTCAACGTTGAAAACTTATAACACGAGTCGCAAATGGTCAGAGGGGGAAAAAGTGGGTTGGGAACACTAGTTATCAACTAGCAAGTACAAAGACCTTCAACAAGTAGTGGCACGGTGTGGCTAGCATGCATAGTGACAAACCAAATGATGCATATGTTACTGACTATGACCAAAGAAGTCCACTATGAGTGGTCAACATTCACAACTTATAACAGGAGTCACAAATGGTCAGAG
>SZWC01002401.1:73063-89113 GCA_023375785.1 Penium margaritaceum
CGACCAAAGTAGGCATATGCACTGCCTTTGACCAAAGAAATCCGCTGTGTATGGTCAACGTTGACAACTCATAATACGAGTCACAAATGGTCAGAGGGGGAAACAATGGTTTAGGAACACCAGTTATCAAATAGAAAGCACAAGAACCTGCAACAGTAGCACAGTGTTGCTACCAAGTACAATGACCAACCTAGGTAGGCATATGTCACTGACCCTGAGCAAAGAATGTCACTATGTGTGGTCAAATCTCACAGCTCATAACACGAGTCACAACTGGTCAGAGGGGGAAACAGTGGTTTGTGATTGCTAGTTATCTATTAGCAAGTACAAAGACTTTCAATATCTAGTGGCACAGGGTGGCTACCATGCACAGTGACCAACCAAAGTATGCATGTCACTGACCATGGCCAAACAATTAACTTCATGTGGTTAACATTGAGAACTCACAACAAGAGTCACAAATAGTGAGATGGGGTAACAATGGTTTGGGAACACTGGCTATCAACAAGAGAGTACAAAGACCGACAGTACGTAGTGACATGGCGTGACAACCGTGTAATGTGACAAACCAAAGTAGGCATATGCCACTAACCACGACCAAAAGAATTGCACAGTGTGTGGTCAACATTGAAAACTCATAACACCAGTCACAAATGGCTAGAGGGGGAAACAATGGGTTGGGAATACTAGTAATCAACTAGCAATTGCAAAGACCTTCAACAAGTAGTGGCACGGTGTGGCTGGCGTGCACAGTGACCAACCAATGGATGCATATGTCACTGACAATGACCAAAGAAGTCCATTGTGTGTGGTTAACATTGACAATCCATAACACGAGTCACAAATGGTCAGAGGGAGAGACAATGGTCTGGGAATCCTGTGTATTGACTATAAAGGACAAAGAACTTAAATACGTAGTGGCAGGGTGTGGCTACTATGCACACCAAACAGTCAAACTAGGCGTATGTCACTGACCATTACCAAAGAATTTCATTATGGATGGTCAATTTTCCCAATCCATAACACGAGTCACAAATGGCCAGAGGGAGAAAGAATGGTTTTGGAATATTAGTTTTCAAATAGCAAGTACAATGACCTTCAAGAAGTAGAAGCACGGTGTGGCTAGCATGCACAATGACCGACCAAGGTAGGCATATGTACTGCCTTAGACCAAAGAAATCCATTGTGTGTGGTTAACGTTGACAACTCATACTACGAGTCAAAAATGGTCAGAGGGGGAAACAATGGGCTGGGAACACCAGGTTTCAACTAGCAAGTACAAGGACCTTCAATATGTAGTGGCACAGTGTGGCTACCATGTACCAACCATGTACCATTACCAACCAAAGTAGGCATGTGTCACTGACCATGACCAAAGAATGCCACTTTGTGTTGTCAACTTTGACAACTCATAACACGAGTCACAAATGGTCAGAGGGGGAAACAATGGTTTGTGCATACTAGTTATCCATTACCAAGTACAAAGACCTTCTATGTATAGTGGCACCGTGTGGCTACCATGCACATTGACCAGCCAAAGTATGCATAAGTTACTGACAATGACCAAACAGGTTCACTTCATGTGGTCAACGCGGACAACTCACAACAAGAGTCACAGATAGTGAGATGGGGTAACAATGGTTTGGGAACACTGGCTATCAAGAAGAAAGCACAAAGACCTTCAGTACGTATGATGCTCCCAATTTTGCTGCATTTCTGACTTTCTCCGCGCCTGCTCAATTCTGCGCTGTCTGCTGACTGTGCCCAACCATAGCACTTATTGCTTGTCTAGGACTTTCTTGACTATAGACCTATGATCCCCACTCAAACTAGGAACTCAGCAGATTGCAGGTTTGCACTTATACGCGAGATCCTCACCGGTAAGTGACACTCCACGGTCCACTTCTTGCTACACACGAGCTGCCACCTCATGGCTTCTTGCTCCTCTCTGCAGAACCCCGTTCCGCGGCCGTGTACAAACAAGGGCACCGCGGCAGTTCACTTCAACTCGGGTTTTGGCTGCTCACGCACTTTGGACCTGCAATCCGCGGCTATATCTTCGTAGGCAACGCTAGGCAGGAACGCGGAATGCGGAGAGTACAGATGGGAGTGGTAAATGTCTTTGATAGTCAGGAGCAAAGTACATGATCCGGCAGAATGTCCAGTCGATAGCAATCAGGACTGAAGGACGACTTGTGCTACTATTGCCTAGGCATTATCTAGTTGGGACTCCGCACGGCGTGTCTACACACCGGCGGTCTCATCCCTCTCATACCATCATCATTCCCCTACTTGGACTTCCACAAGGTGCGGCTACGCACCGTGGGTCTCGTCCTTGCACATGGATCATCATCCTTATTCCTAGGTCTTCTTCTTCATCTGTGGATCGCACACGTGGTCTTTGTGTTCTTCCCTGAATCTTTGTATTCCGCGGTGCGTCCTCAGATACCCTTTCAATGATTCATGCACCCATTCTCATGCTGATTGGTTGCTGCTTCCCAGATTGCCTCATCCACTTGCAGCCCTGCCTGTCTCCGCTTCGTTTCCTCCGTGATTGCCTTCCCTTCTGCGGTTCGTCACCTATTCCTTTTCCACCGTGGATCCCCCCTCTGCTTCTTCCCGCCTCTTTCACATCTTTTGTCATAAGCGCTTGGGATGGACGAGGGACGGCCGTAGCAGATGAGAATGCCAACCTCTGGCAGCCTCCCCCCATGTGGTCCATCCGCGGTACAGTTGGACTCCGCCCTACCCCATGCTCGACCGCGCGTTACGCGGGAGCCAGCGTTCTTTGTACAGCTTCCTTCATGTCCCGGTTGTTCCTCTGTGGACTGTCCTCCTCGCGGATCCGCGGCAGGATCTTGCCTGACATTGATGCTTTCAACCCCAATCCCTTTTCACAAGACTCTACCCCAGATTCTTTTCATTGGGTCAGGCGCTTGAACTGCCTGCGGGGCTTGGGGCGGTTCTGCTCCTGGCAGGGTCTGTAGTACTGTTCCACATCTCCTCCCGTCCGATGGAATTTTCCCACGCAGTCATTGTGAACAAATAGTCTGCATCCCTCACACCGCGCCTCTATTGTTGGCGCATCAACCAGCTTCTTGCAAGAGGAGCAGTGTGGCGTCCGCTCGTACTTCTTGCAGCTCAAGCAACGGCATATTTTCATGCCTTCCTTACTCCGTCCCACTTCATTGGTGCATGAGTCATGGGCAAGACCTCCGCAGTGCTCGCAGCGGAAGACCGTCCCTTGTAGTGGGCCCATGTAATTGTCTCCGCTGCACAAACGTTGGTTGGGGAATTTCCACTTGCTCCTCTGCACCTTGTTGCGGCACCTGATGCAGGTCCAGATGCCCTCCTTTCCCCGTTCCCCACACCGCAGGTGGCACATGGTCCTCCACAATCCGCAGGCCTTGCCAAACTTGTCGAGGTCATGTTCACATGCTCCGCAGGCTGGTGCCAGGGTCTTGTCATCATAGGCCAGCGAGGCCCCAGCCTCAGTGATTGCTATGTCCACACACTTGTGGCAGTATCCTGCCCAGGACAAACTGCCGCTCACCAGGCAAGCCTGGTGGGACAGCTTTTTGCATTGGGTGCAGGGTCCGCCCTCGCCGACGGCCTTGACACAAGTGGAGCATTTCTCAGTCGACGCCATGGACGGAGCCTCTTCTTCCTCTCCTTCTGAGTCCATCTCTTCCCCTTCCTCATTCACTCACGGCGACTTTTGTATTCTGCGCTTCTGCTCAATCTCTCGGTTGCATCTCCTGCACACCTTTGGTCGGCTCTGCCCTCATTTGTTGTCCCGCGGCTTCGTCATGCATTTCTCACAGATTTTGGGGAGACAAACATTGCAGTCTTGTATTGTTATGCCCCAGCTGTGCCCACATTGGGCACATTTCTTATTCTCCCTCTCTTTCCTTGCCTACTCCGCGTCTTCCATTCGGCCTTCCTTTTGCCACCGCCTCATGGTGGCCACAGATGCCGTGCGTGGCCCCTGTCACATTCCTGCCTGCTCCCTCTCCTCTTCCTCCTCCTCTTCTTCTTCCTTTGGATCCCATTGTCCTTGCTCTTATCCTGCCCACGAATCCACGCCCGCTCCTTTGTCCCCTTCGGTCCTTTCCTCCGCTCCTTCCTCCTTGGCATCATACAGGCACTTGCGGCAAGTGCGGTTCAGTCCTCGCAACCACTCGCAACCACTCACAACCACTCGCAACCACTTGCAACTACTCACAACCACTTGCAACCACTCGCAACCACTCCCAACCACTCGCAACCACGTGCAACCACATGCAATCACTCACAACCAATCACATCCACTCGCAGTCACTCGCAATCACTCGCAACCACTCACAACCACTCGCAACTACTCATAACCACTCACAACCACTCGTAACCACTTGCAACCACTTGTAACCACTCGCAACCACTTGCAACCACTCGCAACAACTCACAACCACTCGCAACCACGCGCAACCACTTGCAAATACTCGCAACCACTCCCAACCACTCGCAACCACGTGCAACCACATGCAATCACTCACAACCAATCACATCCACTCGCAGTCACTCGCAATCACTCGCAACCACTCACAACCACTCGCAACTACTCATAACCACTCACAACCACTCGTAACCACTTGCAACCACTTGTAACCACTCGCAACCACTTGCAACCACTCGCAACAACTCACAACCACTCGCAACCACGCGCAACCACTTGCAAATACTCGCAACCACTCCCAACCACTCGCAACCACGTGCAACCACATGCAATCACTCACAACCAATCACATCCACTCGCAGTCACTCGCAATCACTCGCAACCACTCACAACCACTCGCAACCACTCACAACCACTCGCAACCACTCGCAACCACTCACAACCACTCGAAACTATTCATAACCATTCACAACCACTCGTAACCACATGCAACCACTTGTAACCACTCGCAACCACTTGCAACCGCTCACAACCGCTCGCAACCACTTGAAAGCACTTGCAACCACTCACAACCACTCGCAACCACTCGCAACCACTCCCAACCACTCGCAAACACTCACAACCACTTGCAACCACTCGTAACCACTCGCAATCACTTGAAACCACTCGCAACCAGTTGCAACCACTCGCATTTTCTTAATTTTTTTTAAGTTTGAAGATCGTCAAGGCAGAAAATCCCTCCCACCGGGCACCCTTCCGGAACGCAACCACTCGCAACCACATGCAATCACTCGCAAACACTCTCAACCACTTGTAACCGCTCGCAACCACTCGCAACCACTTGCAACCACTTGCAACCACTCGCAACCCATTGCAACAACTCCCAACTACTTGCAACCACTCGCAACCACTCGCAACCACTGGAAACCACACGCAACAACTCGCAACCACACTAAACCACTCCTCAACTCTCAACCACTTGCAAGCACTCGCAACCACTCACAACCACTCGCAACTACTCGGAACCACTCTTAACCACTCGCAACCACTTGCAACCACTCACAACCACTCGCAACCACTCGCAACCACTCGCAACCACTCGAAACCACTCGCAACAACTCGTAACTAGCAACCACTCGCAACCACTCGCAACCACTTGTAGCCACGTACAACCACTCACAACCACTTGCAACCACTAGCAACCACTCGCAACCACTTGCAACCACAAGCAACCACTCGCAACCACTTGCAACAACTCGTAGCAACTCGCAACTACTCGCAACCACTCACTACATCTTGTAACCACTTGCAACCACTCACAACCACTGGCAACCACTTACAACCACTTGCAACCACTCGCAACCGATTGCAACCACTCGTAACCATTCGCAACCAATCCCAAACACTCACAACCACTCCCATCCACTCGCAACCACTCGCTCCCACTCACAGCCAATTGCAACCACTCTCAACAACTTGCAAACAACTCGCAACCACTCGCAACCACTCCCAACCACTCGCAACCACTCCAACCACTCACATAAACTCGCAACCACTGGCAAGCACTCGCAACTACTCCCAAAAACTCACAACCACTCACTACCAATCGCAACCACTCGCAACCACTCGGACCAAACCCAAGCACTCGCAACCACTCGCAACCACTCGCAACCACTTGCAACCACTTGCAACCACTTGCGACCACTGGCAACCACTCGCAACCACTTGCATCCACTCACAACCACTCGCAACCACTTGCAATCACTCCCAACCACTCTCAACCACTCACAACCACTCACAACCACTTGCAACCACTTGCAACCACTCGCAACCACTTGCATCCACTCACAACCACTCGCAACCACTTGCAATCACTCCCAACCACTCTCAACCACTCACAACCACTCACAACCACTTGCAACCACTTGCAACCACTGGCAAAACTCGCAACCACTCGCAACCACTCGTGAACACTCATAACCACTTGCAACCACTCGCAACCAATCGCAATCACTTGAAACCACTCGCAACCAGTCGCAACCACTCGCATTTTATTCTTTTTTGGGTTTTAAGATGGTCCAGGCAGAAAATCCCTCCCACCAGGCTCCCATCCGGAACGCAACCACTCACAACCACATGCAATCACTCGCAACCACTCTCAACCACTTGTAACCGCTCGCAACCACTCGCAACCACTCGCAACCACTTGCAACCTCTTGCAACCAATCCCAACAACTCCCAACCACTTGCAACCACTCACAACCACACAAAACCACTCATCAACTCGCAACCACTTGCAAGCACTCGCAACCACTTGCAACCACTCGCAACCACTCGCAACCACTCCCAACCACTCGCAACCACTCGCAACCACTCGCAACCACTTGCAACCACTCACAACCACACAAAACCACTCATCAACTCGCAACCACTTGCAAGCACTCGCAACCACTCGCAACCACTCGCAACCACTTGCAACCACTCACAACCACACAAAACCACTCATCAACTCGCAACCACTTGCAAGCACTCGCAACCACTCGCAACCACTCGCAACCACTTGCAACCACTCACAACCACACAAAACCACTCATCAACTCGCAACCACTTGCAAGCACTCGCAACCACTCGCAACCACTCGCAACCACTTGCAACCACTCACAACCACACAAAACCACTCATCAACTCGCAACCACTTGCAAGCACTCGCAACCACTCGCAACCACTCGCAACCACTTGCAACCACTCACAACCACACAAAACCACTCATCAACTCGCAACCACTTGCAAGCACTCGCAACCACTCGCAACCACTCGCAACCACTTGCAACCACTCACAACCACACAAAACCACTCATCAACTCGCAACCACTTGCAAGCACTCGCAACCACTCGCAACCACTCGCAACCACTTGCAACCACTCACAACCACACAAAACCACTCATCAACTCGCAACCACTTGCAAGCACTCGCAACCACTCGCAACCACTCGCAACCACTTGCAACCACTCACAACCACACAAAACCACTCATCAACTCGCAACCACTTGCAAGCACTCGCAACCACTCGCAACCACTCGCAACCACTTGCAACCACTCACAACCACACAAAACCACTCATCAACTCGCAACCACTTGCAAGCACTCGCAACCACTCGCAACCACTCGCAACCACTTGCAACCACTCACAACCACACAAAACCACTCATCAACTCGCAACCACTTGCAAGCACTCGCAACCACTCGCAACCACTCGCAACCACTCACAACCACTCGCCACCACTCGCAACCATCGCAACCACTCGCAACCACTCGCAACTACTCTCAACCACTCGCATTCACTCGCAATAACTCGCAACCAGTCACAACCACTCCCAACCACTCGCAACGACTCGCAACCAATCGCAAACACTTGCAACCACTCGTAGCCACTTGCAACCATTCGCAACCACTCACAACCATTGGCAAGCACTCAAAAGCACTTGCAATCACTCGCAATCACGCGCAACCACTCGCAACCACTCAAAACAACTCACGACCACTCGCAACCACTTGCAATCTCTCGCAACCACTCCCAACCATTCGCAACCACTCGCAACCACTCGCAACCACTCACAACCACTCGCAACCACTCGCATGAAATCGCTGCCACTTGTAACCACTCGTTACCACGCGCAACCACTCGCAACCACTCGCAACCACTTGCAACCACTCGCAACTACTCGCAATCACTAGCAACCACTAGGAAACCACTCGAAACCACTCGCAACCACTTGAATCCACTAGCAACCACGCGCAACCACTCGCAACCACTCCCAACTACTCGCGATCACTCACAACTACTCGGAACCACTCGCAACCACTCATAACCACTCGCAACCACTCGCAACCACTCACAACCACTCGCAACCACTCGCAACCACTCCCAACCACTCGCAAACAACTCGGAACCACTCGCAACCACTCCCAACCACTCGCAAACAACTCGGAACCACTCGCAACCACTCCCAACCACTCGCAAACAACTCGGAACCACTCGCAACCACTCCCAACCACTCGCAAACAACTCGGAACCACTCGCAACCACTCCCAACCACTCGCAAACAACTCGGAACCACTCGCAACCACTCCCAACCACTCGCAAACAACTCGGAACCACTCGCAACCACTCGCAACCACTTGAATCCACTCGCAACCACTCGCAACCACTCGCGACCACTCGCAACCACTCACAACCACTCCCAACCACTCACAATAACTCCCAACCACTGGCAACCACTCGCAACTACTCGCAACCACTATCAACCACTCGCAACCACTCGCAACCACTCGCAACCACTCGCAACCACTCGCAACCACTCGCAACAACTTGTAGCAACTCGCAACCACTCGCAACCACTTGCAACATCATGTAACCACTTGCAACCACTCACAACCATTGGCAACCACATACAACCACTTGCAACCACTCGCTACCGATTGCGACCACTCGTAACCACTCCCAACCAATCCGAAACACTCACACCCACTCCCATCCACTCGCAACCACTCGCTTTCACTCACAGCCAATTGCAACCACTCTCAACCACTTGCAAACAACTCGCAACCACTCGCAACCACTCCCAACCACTCGCAACCACTCGCAACCACTCACATACTCTCGCAACCACTAGCAACCACTCACAACTACTCACAACGACTCACAACCACTCACAAACACTCGCAACCACCCGCAACCACTTGCAATCACTCACAACTACTCGCAAAAACTTGCAACAACTCGCAACCACTTGCTACCACTCCCAACCACTCACAACCACTCGCAGCTACTCGCAACCATTCGTAACCACTCACAACCACTTGCAGCCACTCGCAACCATTTGCATCCACTTGCAACCACTCGCAACCACTCTCAACCACTTGCAATCACGCAAAACCATACGCCACCACTCGCAACCACTCGCAACCACTCACAACCACTCGCAACCACTCGGAACCACTCGTACCCACTTACAACCACTCACGACCACTCGCAACCACTTGCAACCTCTCGCAACCACTCACAACCATTTGCAACAACTCGCAACCACTCGCAACCACTTGCATCAACTCACAGCCACTCGTAACCACGCGCATCCACTCGCAACTACTCACAACCACTCGCAAGCACTCGGAACCACTCGGAACCACTCACAACCACTCAAAACCACTTGCAACCACTCGCAACCACTCGCAACCAATCGCAACCCCTCGCAATCACTCACAAACATTTGTAACCACTCACAACCACTTGCAACCACTCGCAACCACTTGCAACCACTCGCAACCACTCACAACCACTTGCAACAACTCGCAACCACTCGTAACCACTCGCAACCACTCGCAACCACTTGCAACCACTAACAACCACTCGCAACCACTTGCAACCACTTGCAACGACATGGAACCACTCACAACCACTCGCAACCACTCGCAACCACTTGCAACCACACGCAACCACTCGCAACCACTCGCCACCACTCGCAACCACTCGCAACCACTCGCAACGATTCGCAACTACTCTCAACCACTCGCAACCACTCGCAATAACTTGCAACCACTCACAACCACTCGCAACCACTTGCAACGACTCGCAACCACTCGCAAACACTTACAACCACTCGTAGCCACTTGCAACCATTCGCAACCACTCACAACCATTGGCAACCACTCGAAACCACTTTCAATCACTCGCAATCACTCGCAACTACTTGCAACCACTCAAAACGACTCATGACCACTCGCAACCACTTGCAACGATTCGCAACCACTCCCAACCACTCGCAACCACTCGCATCCACTCGCAGCCACTTGTAACCACTCGGAACCTTTCGCAACCACTCGCAACCACTGGCAACCACTCACAACCACTCGCAATCACTAGCAACCACTAAAAACCACTTGCAACCAATCGCAACGACTTGAATCCTCTCGCAACCACGCACAACCAGTCGCAACCACTCGCAACTACTCGCGACCACTCACAACTACTCGGAACCACTCGCAACCACTCATAACCACTCGCAACCACTCCTAACCACTCACAACCACCCGCAACCACTTGCAACCATTTGGAACCACTCGCAACCACTTAGTCCCACTCGCAACAACTCGCAACCACTTGCAACCAATCCGAAACACTCGCAACCACTCCCAGCCACTCCCAACTACTCACTCCCACTTGCAACCACTTGCAACCACTCACAACCACTCGCAACCACTCCCAACTACTCGCAAACAACTCGGAACCACTCGCAACCACTCCCAACCACTCGCAACCAATCACAACCACTCACAATAACTCGCAACCACTGGCAACCATTCGCAACTACTTGCAACCACTCGCAACCACTCGCAACCACTCGCAACCACTCGCAATCACTTCCAACCACTCGCAATAGCTTGCAACCACCTGCAACCACTTGCAACCACTCCCAACCACTCGCAACCACTCCCAACCACTCGCAACAACTTGCAACCGCTCGTAACCACTTGCAACTACTCGTAACCACTCAAAACCAGTCATAACCAATTGCAACGACTCAAAACCACTTGCAACCACTTGCAACCACTCGCAACCACTCGCAACCACTCGCAACCACTCGCAACAACTCGCAACCACTCGCAACCACAGACAACCACTCACAACCACTCGCAACCACTCGCAACCACTCGCAACCACTCACAACCACTCACAACCACTCGCAACCACTCATAACCACTCGCAACCACTCGCAACCACTCACAACCACTCGTAACCACTCACAACCACTCACAACCACTCGCAACCACTCATAACCACTCGCAACCACTCGCAACCACTCACAACCACTCGTAACCACTCACAACCACTCACAACCACTCGCAACCACTCATAACCACTCGCAACCACTCGCAACCACTCACAACCACTCGTAACCACTCACAACCACTCACAACCACTCGCAACCACTCATAACCACTCGCAACCACTCACAACCACTCGCAACCACTCGCAACCACTTACAACCACTCGCACCCACTCGTAACCACTTGCAACAACTTGCGCCCACTTGCAACCACTCACAACCACTTGCAACCACTCATAACCACTCACTACCACTCGCAACGATTCGCAACCACTTGTAACCACTTGCAACCACTCGCAACGACATGCAATCACTCACAACCACTCGAAACCACTTGCAACCACTCCCAACCACTCGCAACCACTCGCAACCACTCGCAACCACTCGCAACTACTCACAACCACTCACAACCAATCGCAACCACTTGCAACCACTTACAATGACTCAAAACCACTCGCAGCCACTTGCAACCACTAAAAACCACTTGCAAGTACTCCCAAACACTTGCAAGCACTCACAACCACTCACAATCACTTGCAACCACTCGCAACAACGTGCAACCACTGGCAACCACACGCAACCACTCGCAACCACTCTCAACCACCCACAACCACTCACATCCACTTGCAAGCATTCGCAACCACTCGCATCCACTCACAACCACTCACAACGACTTGCAACCACTCGCAACCACTCGCAACCACTCGCAACCACTCGCAACCACTCGCAATGACTCGCAACCACTCGCAACCACTCGCAACCACTCATAACCACTTGCAACCACTTGCAACCACTAAACTCTTAGAACAACTCACAACCACTTGCAAGCACTCACAACCACTTGCAACCACTTGCAACCACTTGCAACCACTCGCAACCATTCGCAACCACTCGCAACCACTCACAACCCCTCGTAAGCACTTGCAACCACATGCAAGCACTCACAACCACTTGCAAGCACTCACAACCACTCACAACCACTTGCGACCACTTTGAACCATCCGCAACCACTCACAACCATCTGCAACCATGTGCAATCACTTGCAATCACTCACAACCACTCACAACCACTTGCAAGCACTCGCAACCACTCGCAACCACTCACAACCATTCACAACCACTTGCAACAACTCGTAGCCACTCGCAACCACTCGCAACCACTTGCAACCACGTGCAACCTCTTGCAACCACTTGCAACCACTTGCAACCACTTGCAACCACTCGCAACCACTCACAACCACTTGCAACCACTCGCATGACGTGCAACCACTGGCAACCACTCGCAACCACTCGCAACCAATTGCAACCACTGGCAACCACTTGCAACCGCTCGCAACCACTTGCAAGCACTCGCAACCACTTGCAAACAGTTGCGACCACGCACAGCACTCACAACCGCTTGCAACCAGTTGCAACTATACACAACCACTCGCAACCATTCGGAACCACTCGCAACAACTTGAAACCACGTGCAACCTCTTGCAACCACTTGCAACCACTTGCAACCACTTGCAACCACTCGCAACTACTCGCAACAACTCGCAACCACTCGCAACCACTTGAAACCACGTGCAACCTCTTGCAACCACTTGCAACCACTTGCAACCACTTGCAACCACTCGCAACTACTCGCAACAACTCGCAACCACTCGCAACCACGTAACCACTCGCAACCACTTGCAACCACTCGCAACAACGCGCAACCAGTCACAACCACTTATAAGCACTCCCAACCACTTGCAAGAACTCACAACCACTCGCAACCAATCGCAACCACTTGCAACCACTCGCAACCACTCGCAACCACTTGCAACCACTCACAACCACTTGCAACCACTTGCAACCACTCACAACCACTCACAACCACTTGCAAGCACTCACAACCACTCGCAACCACCCACAACAACTCACAACAACTTGTAACCACTTGAAACCACTTGCAACAACTTGCAACCACCTCCAACCACTCGCAACCACCCACAACCACTTGCAACCACTCACAACCGCTCGCAACCACTTGCAACCAATGGCAACCACTGGCAACCACTCGCAACCACTTGCAACCACTCGCAACCACTCGCAACCACTCACAACCACTCACAACCACTTGCAAGCACTCGCAACCACTCGCAACCACTCACAACCACTCACAACCACTTGCAAGCACTCGCAACCACTCGCAACCACTCACAACCACTCACAACCACTTGCAAGCACTCGCAACCACTCGCAACCACTCACAACCACTCACAACCACTTGCAAGCACTCGCAACCACTCGCAACCACTCACAACCACTCACAACCACTTGCAAGCACTCGCAACCACTCGCAACCACTCACAACCACTCACAACCACTTGCAAGCACTCGCAACCACTCGCAACCACTCACAACCACTCACAACCACTTGCAAGCACTCGCAACCACTCGCAACCACTCACAACCACTCACAACCACTTGCAAGCACTCGCAACCACTCGCAACCACTCACAACCACTCACAACCACTTGCAAGCACTCGCAACCACTCGCAACCACTCACAACCACTCACAACCACTTGCAAGCACTCGCAACCACTCGCAACCACTCACAACCACTCACAACCACTTGCAAGCACTCGCAACCACTCGCAACCACTCACAACCACTCACAACCACTTGCAAGCACTCGCAACCACTCGCAACCACTCACAACCACTCACAACCACTTGCAAGCACTCGCAACCACTCGCAACCACTCACAACCACTCACAACCACTTGCAAGCACTCGCAACCACTCGCAACCACTCACAACCACTCACAACCACTTGCAAGCACTCGCAACCACTCGCAACCACTCACAACCACTCACAACCACTTGCAAGCACTCGCAACCACTCGCAACCACTCACAACCACTCACAACCACTTGCAAGCACTCGCAACCACTCGCAACCACTCACAACCACTCACAACCACTTGCAAGCACTCGCAACCACTCGCAACCACTCACAACCACTCACAACCACTTGCAAGCACTCGCAACCACTCGCAACCACTCACAACCACTCACAACCACTTGCAAGCACTCGCAACCACTCGCAACCACTCACAACCACTCACAACCACTTGCAAGCACTCGCAACCACTCGCAACCACTCACAACCACTCGTAACCACTTGCAACCACTCGCAACCACTCGCAACCACTGCCAACCACTAGCAATCAGTCGCAACCACTCGCAACCACTCGCAACCACAAGCAACCACTCGCAACCAGTCGCAACTACTCTGAACTACTCACAACCACTCGCAACCACTTGCAATCACTCACAACCACTCACAACCACTTGTAACCACTCGCAACCACTTGTAACCACTTGTAACAACTCGCAACCACTCGTAACCGCTCGCAACCACTCACAACCACCTGCAACCACTCGCAACCACTCGCAACCACTCGCAACTACTCGTAACCAATTGAAACCAATCGCAACCACTTGCAACCACTTACAACCACTCGCAACCACTCACAATTACTGGCAATCCTTGCAACCACTCGCAACCACTCGCAACCACTTGCAACCACTCGCAACCACTCGCAACTACTCGCAACCACTTGTAACCACTCGCAACCACTTGTAACCACTTGTAACCACTCGCAACCACTTGTAACCACTTGTAACCACTCGCAACCACTTGTAACCACTTGTAACCACTCGCAACCACTTGTAACCACTTGTAACCACTCGCAACCACTTGTAACCACTTGTAACCACTCGCAACCACTTGTAACCACTTGTAACCACTCGCAACCACTTGTAACCACTTGTAACCACTCGCAACCACTTGTAACCACTTGTAACCACTCGCAACCACTTGTAACCACTTGTAACCACTCGCAACCACTTGTAACCACTTGTAACCACTCGCAACCACTTGTAACCACTTGTAACCACTCGCAACCACTTGTAACCACTTGTAACCACTCGCAACCACTTGTAACCACTTGTAACCACTCGCAACCACTTGTAACCACTTGTAACCACTCGCAACCACTCGCAACAACTCGCAATCACTTCCACCACTCCCAACCAATCATAACCACTAGCAAGCACGTGCAAGCACTTGCAACCATTCGTAGCCACTCGTAACCACTGGCAACCACTCGCAACTACTCACAACCACTCGCAACCACTCGCAACCACTGACAATCACTCACAATCACTCGCAACCACTTGTAACCACATGCAACCACTGGCAACCACTCGCAACCACTCGCAACCACTCGAGACCAATCACAACCAATTGTAACCACTCCCAACCACTCACAACCACTCACAACCACTTGCAACCACTCGCAACAACTCGCAACCACTCGCAACCACTCGCAACTTCTCGCAACCGCTCACAACCACTCACAACCACTCACAACCACAGGCAACCACTCGCACTTGCAACCACTTGGAACCACTCGCAGCCACTTGCAACCACTCGCAACCACTCTCAATCACTTGCATCCCTCGCAACCAATCGCAAACACTTGCAAACACTTGCAAGCACTTGCAACCACTAGCAACCACTCGTAACCACTCGCAACCACTCACAACCACTTGCAACCACTCGCAACCACATGCCACCGCTCGCAACCACTTACAACCATACGCAAACACTCGCACCTACTCGCAACCAGTCGCAACCACACAAAACCACTCCAAACCTCTCACAACCACTTTCAACCACTCCCAAC
>SZWC01002401.1:96399-110077 GCA_023375785.1 Penium margaritaceum
CACTTGCAACCACTTGTGACCACTTGCAAACACTTGCAACCACTCGCAATCACTTGCATCCACTCGCAACCACTCGCAACCACTCACAACCAATCGCAACCACTTGCAACAACTTGCAACCACTTGCAACCACTCGCAACCACTTGTAACCACTCACAACCACTCGCAACCACTCGCAACCATTCCCAACCACTCGGAACCACTTGTAACCACTTGCAAGCACTCTCAACCACTTGCACCCACTCGCAACCACTCGCAACAACTCGCAACCACTCGCAACCACTCACAACAACTCGTAACCACTTGCAACCACTGGTAACCACTCGCAACCAGTTGCAACATCTTGCAACCACTCACAACCACTTCAAACCACTGGAAACCATTCGCAACCACAGGCAACCACTAGCAACCACTCCCAACCACTCGCATTATCTCGCAACCACTCGCATCAACTTGCAACCACTCGCAACCACTTGAAACCACTAGCAACCACTCGCAACCACAAGCTACCACTCGCAACCACTTGCAACTACTTGCAACCACTTGAAACCTCTCACAACCACTTGCAAACACTCACAACCACTCAAAACCACTTGTAACCACTCGCAGCCACTCGTAATCACTTGTAGCAACTCGAAACCACTCGCAACCACTCACAACCACTCGCAACCACCTGCATCCACTCGCAAGCACTGGCAACCACTCGGAACTACTCGCAACCAATTGAAACCAATCGCAACCACTCGCAACCACTCGCAACCACTCGCAACCACTCGGAACCACTTGCAATCACATGCAACCACTCGCAACCACTCGCAACCACCCCTAAAAACTCGCAACCACTCCCAACCACTCGCAACCAATCGCATCAACTCGCAACCACTCGCAACCACTCGCAACCACTCCCAACCACTCGCAACCAATCGCATCAACTCGCAACCACTCGCAACCACTCGCAACCACTCGCAACCACTCGAAACCACTCGCAACCATTTGCTACCACTCGCAACCACTCGCAACCACTTGCGACCACTCCCGACGACTTGCAACCACTCGCGACTACTGGCAACCACTTGCAACCTCTCGCACCCACTCGCAACCACTCCCAAGCACTTGCAGCCACTCGTAACCACTCACAACCACTCGCAACCACTTGCATCCACTCACAACCACTTGCAACCACTCGTAATCACTCGCAACCCCTCCCAACCACTCGCAACCACTCGCAACCCCTCACAACCACTCACAACGACTCGCAACCACTCGTAACCCCTCGCAACCACTCCTCACCACTCACAACCCCTCGTAACCACTCGCAACTACTCACATCCACTTGTAACCACTTGCAACCACTCACAACCACTCAAAACCACTCGCAACCACTTGCAACCACTTGCACCCACTCACAACCACTAGCAACCACTCGAAACCACTCCCAACCACTTGTAACCACCTGCAACCACTCACAACCACTCGCAACCACTTGAAACCACTCGCAACCACTCACAACCACTCGCAACCACTCGCAACCACTCCCCACCACTCGCAACCCCTCGCAACCACTCGCAACCACTCGCAACCACTCCCCACCACTCGCAACCCCTCGCAACCACTCGCAACCACTCGCAACCACTCCCCACCACTCGCAACCCCTCGCAACCACTCGCAACCACTCGCAACCACTCCCCACCACTCGCAACCCCTCGCAACCACTCGCAACCACTCGCAACCACTCCCCACCACTCGCAACCCCTCGCAACCACTCGCAACCACTCGCAACCACTCCCCACCACTCGCAACCCCTCGCAACCACTCGCAACCACTCGCAACCACTCCCCACCACTCGCAACCCCTCGCAACCACTCGCAACCACTCGCAACCACTCCCCACCACTCGCAACCCCTCGCAACCACTCGCAACCACTCGCAACCACTCCCCACCACTCGCAACCCCTCGCAACCACTCGCAACCACTCGCAACCACTCCCCACCACTCGCAACCCCTCGCAACCACTCGCAACCACTCGCAACCACTCCCCACCACTCGCAACCCCTCGCAACCACTCGCAACCACTCGCAACCACTCCCCACCACTCGCAACCCCTCGCAACCACTCGCAACCACTCGCAACCACTCCCCACCACTCGCAACCCCTCGCAACCACTCGCAACCACTCGCAACCACTCCCCACCACTCGCAACCCCTCGCAACCACTCGCAACCACTCGCAACCACTCCCCACCACTCGCAACCCCTCGCAACCACTCGCAACCACTCGCAACCACTCCCCACCACTCGCAACCCCTCGCAACCACTCGCAACCACTCGCAACCACTCCCCACCACTCGCAACCCCTCGCAACCACTCGCAACCACTCGCAACCACTCCCCACCACTCGCAACCCCTCGCAACCACTCGCAACCACTCGCAACCACTCCCCACCACTCGCAACCCCTCGCAACCACTCGCAACCACTCGCAACCACTCCCCACCACTCGCAACCCCTCGCAACCACTCGCAACCACTCGCAACCATTCACAACCACTGGCAACCACTGGCAACCACTCGCACTTGCAACCCCTCGGAGCCACTCGCAGCCACTTGCAATCAGTCGCAACCACTCACAATCACTTGCACCACTCACAACCAATCGTAACCACAGGCAACCACTCACAAGCACTTGCAACCACTCGCAGCCACTCGTAACCACTTGCAACCACTCACAACCACTCGCAACCACTCGCAACTACTTGCAACCACTCACAACCACTTGCAACCACTCGCAACCGCTTGCCACAACTTGCAACCACTCGCATCCATACGCAACCAATCGCACCCACTCACAACAACTCGCAACCACCCTAAACCACTCCCAACCACTCAAAACCAATTAAAACCACTCCCAACCACTCGCACCCACTCGCAACCACTCGCAACCACTCACAACCTCTCGCAAGTACTCGTGACTACTTACGACCACTTGCAACCACTTGCAACCACTCGCAACCACTCGTTACCACTCGTAGCCACTCACAACCACTCGCAACCCCTTGCAACCATTCGCAACCACTCCGAACCACTTGCAACCACTCACAACCGCTCCCAACCAATCGCAACCATTCACAACCACTTGCAACTACTTGCAACCACTCACAACCACTCGCAACCACGCGCAACCACTTGCACATGCAACCACTCGAAACCACTTGCAGCCACTTGCAATCACTCACAACCACTCGTAATCACTTGCACCACTCGCAACCAGCCGCAACCACTTGCAACCACTCAAAAGCGATTGCAACTACTCGCAACCACTCACAACCACTCGCAACCACTTACAACCACTCACAACCACTCCCAACCACTCGCAACCACTTGCAACCACTCACAACCACTCGCAACCACTCGCAACCGCTTGCTACCACTCGCTACCACTCGCAACCATACGCAACTTCTCGCACCCACTCACAACCACTCGCAAGCACACAAAACAACTCCCAACCTCTCACAACCACGTGCAACCACTCCCAACCACTCGCAACCACTCCCAACCACTCACAACCACTCCCAACCACCCGCAAGCACTCGTGACTACACGCGACCACGTACAACCACTCACAGCCACTCGCATCCACTCGCAACCGCTCGCAACTTCTCGCAACCACTCGCAACGACTCGCAACCACTTACAACCAATCGTAAGCACTCACAACCAATCGCAACCACTCGCAACCACTCGCAACCACTCGCAACCTTTCACAGGCACTCGCAACCACTCGCAACCACTCACAACCACTCACAACCAGTCGCAACCACTCGCAACCACTTGCAACCACTCGAAACCATGCGCAACCACTCGTAACCACTCGCAACCACTCACAACCCCTTGCAACCACTCGCAACCACTCCCGACGACTCGCAACCACTCACAACTACTCGCAACCACTTGCAACCACTCGAAACCATGCGCAACCACTCGTAACCACTCGCAACCACTCACAACCCCTTGCAACCACTCGCAACCACTCCCGACGACTCGCAACCACTCACAACTACTCGCAACCACTTGCAACCACTCGAAACCATGCGCAACCACTCGTAACCACTCGCAACCACTCACAACCCCTTGCAACCACTCGCAACCACTCCCGACGACTCGCAACCACTCACAACTACTCGCAACCACTTGCAACCACTCGAAACCATGCGCAACCACTCGTAACCACTCGCAACCACTCACAACCCCTTGCAACCACTCGCAACCACTCCCGACGACTCGCAACCACTCACAACTACTCGCAACCACTTGCAACCACTCGAAACCATGCGCAACCACTCGTAACCACTCGCAACCACTCACAACCCCTTGCAACCACTCGCAACCACTCCCGACGACTCGCAACCACTCACAACTACTCGCAACCACTTGCAACCACTCGAAACCATGCGCAACCACTCGTAACCACTCGCAACCACTCACAACCCCTTGCAACCACTCGCAACCACTCCCGACGACTCGCAACCACTCACAACTACTCGCAACCACTTGCAACCACTCGAAACCATGCGCAACCACTCGTAACCACTCGCAACCACTCACAACCCCTTGCAACCACTCGCAACCACTCCCGACGACTCGCAACCACTCACAACTACTCGCAACCACTTGCAACCACTCGCAACCACTCGCAACCACTCGCAACCACTCGCAACCACTCGCAAAAACTGGCAGCCACTCACACTTGCAACCACTTGGAACCACTCGCAACTACTCGCAATCACTTCCACCACTCGCAACCAACCGCAGCCACTTACAACCACTTGCAAGCATGTGCAACCACTCGCAACCAGGTTTAACCACTAGCAACCACTTGCAACCACTCACAACCACTCGCAACCACTCACAACCACTTGCAACCACTCACAACCACTCACAACCACTCGCAACCGCGTGCCACCTCTCACAACCACTTGCAACCATACGCAACCACTTGTCCCCACTCACAACCACTCGCAACCACACAAAACCACTCCCAACCTCTCACAACAACTTGCATTCATTCCCAACCACTCGCAACCACTCGCAACTACTCACAGCCACTCGCAACCACTTGCAACCACTTGCAACCACTCGCAATCACTCGCAACCACTTACAACCACTTGCAAGCACTCACAACCACTCACAACCACCCGCAACCACTCCTACCCACTCCCGATCACTCGCAACCACTTGGACCCACTTGCAACCACTCGCAAGCACTCATGACTACTCGCGACCACTTGCAACGAATCGCAACCACTCTCAACAACTCGCAACCACTCGCAACCACTCACAACCACTCGCAACCACTCGCAACCACTCGCAACCACTCGCAACCACTCGCAACCACTCACAACCACTCGCAACCACTCGCAACCACTTGCAACCACTCGCAATCACTCGCAACCACTCGCAACCACTCGCAACCACTCGTAACCACTCGCAACCACTCGCAACTACTCGCAACCACTCGCAACCACTCGCAACCACTCGTAACCACTCGCAACCACTCGCAACTACTCGCAACCACTCGCAACCACTCGCAACCACTCGTAACCACTCGCAACCACTCGCAACTACTCGCAACCACTCGCAACCACTCGCAACCACTCGTAACCACTCGCAACCACTCGCAACTACTCGCAACCACTCGCAACCACTCGCAACCACTCGTAACCACTCGCAACCACTCGCAACTACTCGCAACCACTCGCAACCACTCGCAACCACTCGTAACCACTCGCAACCACTCGCAACTACTCGCAACCACTCGCAACCACTCGCAACCACTCGTAACCACTCGCAACCACTCGCAACTACTCGCAACCACTCGCAACCACTCGCAACCACTCGTAACCACTCGCAACCACTCGCAACTACTCGCAACCACTCGCAACCACTCGCAACCACTCGTAACCACTCGCAACCACTCGCAACTACTCGCAACCACTCGCAACCACTCGCAACCACTCGTAACCACTCGCAACCACTCGCAACTACTCGCAACCACTCGCAACCACTCGCAACCACTCGTAACCACTCGCAACCACTCGCAACTACTCGCAACCACTCGCAACCACTCGCAACCACTCGTAACCACTCGCAACCACTCGCAACTACTCGCAACCACTCGCAACCACTCGCAACCACTCGTAACCACTCGCAACCACTCGCAACTACTCGCAACCACTCGCAACCACTCGCAACCACTCGTAACCACTCGCAACCACTCGCAACTACTCGCAACCACTCGCAACCACTCGCAACCACTCGTAACCACTCGCAACCACTCGCAACTACTCGCAACCACTCGCAACCACTCGCAACCACTCGTAACCACTCGCAACCACTCGCAACTACTCGCAACCACTCGCAACCACTCGCAACCACTCGTAACCACTCGCAACCACTCGCAACCACTTGCAACCACTCGTAACCACTTACAACCACTTGCAACCACTCACAACCACTCGCAAACCACTCGCAACCACTTGCAACCACTCGCAATCACTCGCAACCACTCGCAACTAATCGCAACAACTCGCAATCACTTGTAACCACTCAGAGCCACACGCAACCACTCACAACCACTTGCAACCACTTGCAATATCTCGCACCCACTCACAACCACTCGCAACCACTCGCAACCACACCCAACCACTTGCAACCACTTGCAACCACTCACAACCACTCCCAACCACTCGCAACCACTCACGACCACTCGCAACCACTTGCAACCACTCGCAACCACTCGCAACCACTCACAACCACTCACAAAAAGTTATAAGCACTCGCAACCACTCACAACCACTTGCAACTACTTGTAACCACTCGCAACAACTCACAACCACTCGCAACGCAAGGACTCACAACCAGTCAAAACCACTGGCAACCACTCGCTCTTGCAACCACTTGGACCTACTCACAGCCACCTGCAACCATTCACAATCCCTCGCAATCATTTGCACCACTCGCAAGCAATCGCCACCACTTGCGACCACTTGCAATCACTTGCAACCGCTCTTAACCACTCGTGACCACTCGCAACCTGTCGCTACATCGCACAACCAGTCAGAACCACTCGCAACTACTTGCCACCACTCGCAATCGCTCACAACCATACGCAACCACTCGCACCCACTTGCAACCACTCGAAACCACACAAAATCACTCCCAACCTCTCACAACCACTTGCAACCACTCCCAACCACTCGCAACCACTCGCAACCACTCACAACCACTCGCAAGCACTCATGAGCACTCGCGACCACTTGCAACCACTTGCAACCACTTGCAACCACTCGCAACCACTCGCAACCACTCGCAACCACTCGCAACCACTCGCAACCACTCGCAACCACTCGCAACCACTCGCAACCACTCGCAACCACTCGCAACCACTCGCAACCACTCGCAACCACTCGCAACCACTCGCAACCACTCGCAACCACTCGCAACCACTCGCAACCACTCGCAACCACTCGCAACCACTCGCAACCACTCGCAACCACTCGCAACCACTCGCAACCACTCGCAACCACTCGCAACCACTCGCAACCACTCGCAACCACTCGCAACCACTCGCAACCACTCGCAACCACTCGCAACCACTCGCAACCACTCGCAACCACTCGCAACCACTCGCAACCACTCGCAACCACTCGCAACCACTCGCAACCACTCGCAACCACTCGCAACCACTCGCAACCACTCGCAACCACTCGCAACCACTCGCAACCACTCGCAACCACTCGCAACCACTCGCAACCACTCGCAACCACTCGCAACCACTCGCAACCACTCGCAACCACTCGCAACCACTCGCAACCACTCGCAACCACTCGCAACCACTCGCAACCACTCGCAACCACTCGCAACCACTCGCAACCACTCGCAACCACTCGCAACCACTCGCAACCACTCGCAACCACTCGCAACCACTCGCAACCACTCGCAACCACTCGCAACCACTCGCAACCACTCGCAACCACTCGCAACCACTCGCAACCACTCGCAACCACTCGCAACCACTCGCAACCACTCGCAACCACTCGCAACCACTCGCAACCACTCGCAACCACTCGCAACCACTCGCAACCACTCGCAACCACTCGCAACCACTCGCAACCACTCGCAACCACTCGCAACCACTCGCAACCACTCGCAACCACTCACAACCACTCGCAAGCACTCATGAGCACTCGCAACCACTTGCAACCACTTGCAACCACTCGTAACCACTCGCAACCACTCACAACCACTCGCAACCACTCGCAGCCGCTTGCCACCGCTCGCAACCACTCATAACCATAAGCAACCACTTACATCCACTCACAACCACTCACAACCACACAAAACTACTCCCAACCTCTAACAACCACTTGCCACCACTCCCAACCACTCGCAACCTCTCACATCCACTCACAACCACTCGCAACCACTCGCAACCACTCGTGACTACTCGCGACCATTCGCAACCACTCGCAACCACTTGCAACCACTCACAACCACTCACAACCACTCACAACCACTCACAACCACTTGCAACCACTCGCAACCACTCAAACCAATCCTAACCACTCGCAACCACTCATAACCCCTTGTAACAACTCACAACCACTTACAACCACTCGCAACCACTTGCAACCACTCAAAACCATTTGCAATCACTTGCAACCACTTGCAAGCACTTGCAAGCACTTCCAACAACTTGTAACCACTCGCAAACCCCTGCAACCACTCGCAATCACTCGCATCCACTCGCAACCACACGCAACCACTCGAAACCACTCACAACCACTCACAACCACTTGCAACCACTCGCAACCAATTGCAACCACTTGTAACCACTCGCAACCACTCGCAACCACTCGCAACCAATCGCAACCACTCACAACCACTCGCAACCACTCACAACCACTCACAACCACTTGCAACCACTCGCAACCAATTGCAACCACTTGTAACCACTCGCAACCACTCGCAACCACTCGCAACCAATCGCAACCACTCACAACCACTTCTAACCACTCTTAACCACTCGCAACCAGTTGCAACAACTTGCAACCACTCACAACCACTTGCAACCACTGGCAACTACTTGTAATCACTTGCAACCACTAGGATCCACTCGCAACCACTCGCAACCACTCACAACCACTCGCAACAACTTGCAGCCCCTCGCGGCCACTCGCAACCACTCGCAACCACTCGCAACCACAAGCAACCACTCGCAACCACTTGCAACCACTCGCAACCAATCGTAACCACTCACAACCACTCGTAACCACTCGCAACCACTTGCAGCCCCTCGCGGCCACTCGCAACCACTCGGAACCACTCGCAACCACTTGCAGCCCCTCGCGGCCACTCGCAACCACTCGGAACCACTCGCAACCACTTGCAGCCCCTCGCGGCCACTCGCAACCACTCGGAACCACTCGCAACCACTTGCAGCCCCTCGCGGCCACTCGCAACCACTCGGAACCACTCGCAACCACTTGCAGCCCCTCGCGGCCACTCGCAACCACTCGGAACCACTCGCAACCACTTGCAGCCCCTCGCGGCCACTCGCAACCACTCGGAACCACTCGCAACCACTTGCAGCCCCTCGCGGCCACTCGCAACCACTCGGAACCACTCGCAACCACTTGCAGCCCCTCGCGGCCACTCGCAACCACTCGGAACCACTCGCAACCACTTGCAGCCCCTCGCGGCCACTCGCAACCACTCGGAACCACTCGCAACCACTTGCAGCCCCTCGCGGCCACTCGCAACCACTCGGAACCACTCGCAACCACTTGCAGCCCCTCGCGGCCACTCGCAACCACTCGGAACCACTCGCAACCACTTGCAGCCCCTCGCGGCCACTCGCAACCACTCGGAACCACTCGCAACCACTTGCAGCCCCTCGCGGCCACTCGCAACCACTCGGAACCACTCGCAACCACTTGCAGCCCCTCGCGGCCACTCGCAACCACTCGGAACCACTCGCAACCACTTGCAGCCCCTCGCGGCCACTCGCAACCACTCGGAACCACTCGCAACCACTTGCAGCCCCTCGCGGCCACTCGCAACCACTCGGAACCACTCGCAACCACTTGCAGCCCCTCGCGGCCACTCGCAACCACTCGGAACCACTCGCAACCACTTGCAGCCCCTCGCGGCCACTCGCAACCACTCGGAACCACTCGCAACCACTTGCAGCCCCTCGCGGCCACTCGCAACCACTCGGAACCACTCGCAACCACTTGCAGCCCCTCGCGGCCACTCGCAACCACTCGGAACCACTCGCAACCACTTGCAGCCCCTCGCGGCCACTCGCAACCACTCGGAACCACTCGCAACCACTTGCAGCCCCTCGCGGCCACTCGCAACCACTCGGAACCACTCGCAACCACTTGCAGCCCCTCGCGGCCACTCGCAACCACTCGGAACCACTCGCAACCACTTGCAGCCCCTCGCGGCCACTCGCAACCACTCGGAACCACTCGCAACCACTTGCAGCCCCTCGCGGCCACTCGCAACCACTCGGAACCACTCGCAACCACTTGCAGCCCCTCGCGGCCACTCGCAACCACTCGGAACCACTCGCAACCACTTGCAGCCCCTCGCGGCCACTCGCAACCACTCGGAACCACTCGCAACCACTTGCAGCCCCTCGCGGCCACTCGCAACCACTCGGAACCACTCGCAACCACTTGCAGCCCCTCGCGGCCACTCGCAACCACTCGGAACCACTCGCAACCACTTGCAGCCCCTCGCGGCCACTCGCAACCACTCGTAACCACTCGCAACCAGTCGCAACCACTCACAACCAGTCGCAACGACTCACAACCACTTACAACTACTCCCAACCACTCGCAACCACTCGCAACCACTTGCAACCACTTACAACCACTTGCAACCACTTGTAACCACTCGCAACCACTAGCAACCACTCACAACCACTCACCAGTACTCGCAACAACTCGCAACCACTCGCAATCACTCACAAACACTCGCAACGACTCGCAACCACTCACAACCACACGCAACCACTTGCAACCACTCCAAACCACTTGCAACCATTCGCAACCACTCGCAACCACTGGCAACCACTCGATACCCCATCACAGCCACTCGCAACCAGTTGCAACGACTCGCAACCACTTGCAACCACTTGCATCTACTTGCAGCCAAACACAGCCACTCACAACTACTCAAAACCATTGGTAACCACTCACAACCACTTGCAATCACTCTCAATCACTCGCAACCACTCACACCCATTCAAAACCACTCACAACCACTCGCAACCACTGGCAACCACTCGCAACCACTCGCAACCATTCGCAGCAACTTGTAACCACTTTCGACCACTCGTAACCACTCACAACCACTTGCAACCACTTGCAACCATTGCAACCACTTGCAACTACTCGCAACCACTCGCAACCACTTGCAACCACTCGTAACCACTCACAACCACTTGCAACCACTTGCAACCATTGCAACCACTTGCAACTACTCGCAACCACTCGCAACCACTTGCAACCACACACAACCACTTGCAACAACTTGCAACCACTCACAGAAACTCGAAACCACTCACAACCACTTGCAGCCACTCGAAACCACCTGCTACCACTTGCTACCACTTGCAATCACTCGCAACCAATCCCAAACACTTGCAACCATTCCCAGCCAATGGCAATCACTCGTTCCCGCTTGTAACAACTTGCAACCACTCGCAACCACTCGAAACCACCTGCAAACAACTCGCAACCACTTGCAACCACTCCCAAGCACTCGCAACCACTCGCAACCGCTCACAACCACTCGCAGCCACCGGCAACATCTCGCAACTACTTGCAACCACTCGCAACCACTCGCAACCAATCGCAACCACTCACAATCACTTGCAACCACTCGCAATCACTTGCAACCACTCGCAACCACTTGCAACCACTCCCAACCACTCGCAACCACTCCCAACCTTGCAACCACTCGCAACCACTCGTAACCACTCACAAGCACTCGCACCCACTCGCAACCACTCACAACCACTCACAACAACTTGCAAGTTCTCGCAACCACTTGTAGCCACACAAAACCAATCACAACCACTTGCAACCACTCGCAACCACTCACAAACACTCGTAACCACTCACAACCAGTCACAACCATTTGCAACCACTCACAACCACTCGCAACCACTCGCAACCAATCGCAACAACTCGCAACCACTTACAACAACTCGCAACCACTCGCAACCACTCAGAACTACTTGCAACCACTTTCAACCACTAACAATCACTTGTAACCACTCGCAATCACTTGCAACCACTCACAACCACTCACCACCACTCGCAACCACTCTCAACCACTATCAACCACTCGTAACCACTCGCAACGACACGCAACTTCTCCCAACTACTCGCAACCACTTGCAACCACTTGCAACCACTCGCAACCACTCGCAACCACTGGCAACCACTCGCAACCACTTGCAATCACTCACAACCACTTGCAACGACTCGCAACCACTTGCAACCACGTGCAATCACTCGGAGCCACTTGCAACCACTTGAAACCACTCAAAACCACTCACAACTACTTGCAACTACTTTCAATCACTCGTTATCACTCACAACCACTCAAAACCACTCACAACCACTCGCAACTACTTGCAACCACTTGCAACCACTCGCAACCATTCGCATCCACTTGCAACCACTCGCATCCACTCACAGCCACTCGTAACCACTTGCAACCACTCGCAACCACTTGCAACCACTTGCAACCTCTCGCAACCACTCGCAACCACTTGCAACCACACAAAACCTCTCGCAACCATTCACAACCACTTGCAATCACTCTCAACCACACGCAACCACTGCCAATCACTTGCAACCACTCGCAACCACTCGCGACCACTTGTAACCACTCTTAGCCACGCGCAAACACTCGTAACCACTCGTATCCACTGGTACCCACTTGCAACCACTTGCAACCACTCGCAACCACTCGCAACCACTAGCAACTTCTCGCGAGCACTTGCAACCACTCACAGCCACTCACAACCACTCGCAACAACTCGTAGCCACTCGCAACCAATCGCAACCACACGCAACCACTTGCAACCACTTGCAACCACTTGCAACCACTGGCAACCACTCACAACCACTTGCAACCACTCGCAACCACTCGCAACCACTCGCAACTACTCGCAACTACTCGCAACCACTCGCAACCACTCGCAACCACTCACAACCACTCGCAACCACTCACAACCACCTGCAGCCACTCGCAACCACTCGCAACCACTCGCTACCACTCGCAACCACTCCCACACAACTCGCACCCACTCGCAACCACTCCCAACCACTCGCAACCACTCGCAACCACTCACAACCACTCGCAACTACTGGCAACCACTCGCAACTACTCGCAACCACTCGCAACCACTCGCAATCACTTGGAACTATTCCCAATGACTTGCAACCATTCACAACCATTTGCAACCACTTCCAACCACTCGCAACCACTCGCAGCCACTCACAACCACTCGTAACCACTTGCAACCACTCGCAACCACTCGCAACCACTAGCAACCACTTACAACCACTCGCAACCACTTGCAACCACTTGCAACCACT
>SZWC01002401.1:127512-178868 GCA_023375785.1 Penium margaritaceum
AACCACACCCAACCACTCGCAACCACATGCAACCACTTGTAACCACTCGCAACAACTCGCAACCGATCACAACCACTCACAAGCACTCACAACAACTTGGAAGCACTCGCAACCACTCCCAACCACTCACAACAACTTGCAACCACTCACAACCACTTTTAACCAATTGTAGCCACTCGCAACCACTCTCAACCACTTGCAACCACTCACAACCACTCACACCCACTTGCAACCACTCGCAACTACTCGCTACCACTTGCAACCACTCACAAGGACTCGCAACCACTCACAACCACTCGCAACCACTTGCGACCACTCGCAACTACTCACAACCACTCGCAACCACTCGCAACCACTTTCAACTACTCGCAACATCTCACAACCACTTGCAACGACTCACAACCACTCCCAACCACTTGCAACCACTTGCAGCCAATCGCAAGCACTCGCGACCACTCACAACCAAAGGCAACCACCCGCAACCACTTGCAATCACTCGCAACCACTCCCAACCACTCAAAACCACTCACAACCACTCGCAACCACTTGGAACCAATTGCAACCACTCGCAACCATTCGCAACCACTTGCAACCACTCGCAACCACTCATAACCACCCACAACCACACGTAACCACTCGCAACCACTCCCAACCACTTGCAACCACTCACAACGACTCGCAACCACTCGCAACCAACCCCAAATACTCACAACCACTCCGAGCAACTCGCAACCACTTGCAACCACTCGCAACCGCTCGCAACCACTTGCAACCACTTGCAAATAACTCGAAACCAATCGCAACGACTCCCAACAACGTGCAACCACTCGCAACCACTCAGAACCACTCACAACCACTGACAACCAATCGCAACTACTCGCAACCACTCGCAACAACTCCCAACCAATCTCAACCACTCGCAACCACTTGCAATGACTTGCAACCACTCGCAATCACTTGAAACCACTCGCAACCACTTGCAACCACTCCCAACCACTCGCAACCACTCGCAGCCACTCGCTACCACTCCTCACCACTCGCAACCACTCGCAACCACGCACAACCACTTGCAACCACTAGCAACCACTCGCAACCACTCGCAACCACTCGCAACCACTCGCAACCACTCCCAACCACTCGCAACCACTTGCAGCCACTCGCAACCACTCGTAACCACTCGCAACCACTTGTAACTACTCGCAACCACTCGCAACCACTCGCAACCACTCCCAACCACTCGCAACCACTTGCAGCCACTCGCAACCACTCGTAACCACTCGCAACCACTTGTAACTACTCGCAACCACTCGCAACCACTCGCAACCACTCCCAACCACTCGCAACCACTTGCAGCCACTCGCAACCACTCGTAACCACTCGCAACCACTTGTAACTACTCGCAACCACTCGCAACCACTCGCAACCACTCCCAACCACTCGCAACCACTTGCAGCCACTCGCAACCACTCGTAACCACTCGCAACCACTTGTAACTACTCGCAACCACTCGCAACCACTCGCAACCACTCCCAACCACTCGCAACCACTTGCAGCCACTCGCAACCACTCGTAACCACTCGCAACCACTTGTAACTACTCGCAACCACTCGCAACCACTCGCAACCACTCCCAACCACTCGCAACCACTTGCAGCCACTCGCAACCACTCGTAACCACTCGCAACCACTTGTAACCACTCGCAACCACTCCCCACCACTTGCAACCACTCGCAACCACTCGCAACCACTCGCAACCACTCACAACCACTTGCAACCACTCGCAACCACTTGCAACCTTTCAGAAGCACTTGCAATCACTTGCAACCACTTGTAACCACTACAACCCACTCCAAACCACTCACAACTACTCGCAAGCACTCGCAACCACTCACAACCACTCGCAACTACTAACAACCACTTGCAAGCACTAGCAACCACTCGCAACCACTCACAACCACTCACAACCACTTGCAACCACCTGCAATCACTTGCAACCACTCGCAATCACTTGCAACCACTCGAAACCACTTGCAACCACTCCCAACCACTTGCAACCACTCGCAGCCAGTCGCAACAACTCATAACCACGCGCAACCACTCTCAACCACTCGCAAACACTTGAATCCACTTGCACCCCGTCGTAGCCACTTGGAACCACTTGCAACCACTGGCAACCATGCGTAACCACTTCCAACCACTCGCAACCACTCGCAACCACTCGGAACGACTCACAACCACTTACAACCACTCACAACCACTCGCAACCACTCGCCCCCACCAGCAACCACTTGCAACCATTTGTAACCACTCGCAACCCCTCGCAACCACTCGCAACCACTCGCAACCACTTGCAACCACTCGCAACCACTTGCAACCACTCCCAACCACTCGCAACAACTCACAACCACTTGCAACCACTTGCAACCACTTGCAACCACTCGCAACCACTCGCAACCACTCAAAACTACCCGTAAGCACACGCAACGACTCGCAACCACTAACAACCACTTGCAAGCACTCCCAACCACTCGCAACCACTCACAACCACTCAAACCTCTTGCAACCACTCGCAACCACTCGCAACCAACTATAACCGCTCGCAACCACTCACTACCATTTGCAACCACTTGCAACCACTCCCAACAATGCGTAACCACTGGCAACCACTCGCAACCGCTCGCAACCACTCGGAACCACTTGCAATAACTTACAACCACTCGCAACCACTCGCAATCACTCGCAACCACTTGTAACGACTCGCAACCACTCACAACCGCTTGCAACCACTCACAAGCACTCACAACAAATTGCAAGCAATCGCAACCACTCGCAACCACTCACAACCTCTCACAACAACTTGCAACCACTCGCAACCACTTGTAACCAATCCTAACCGCTCGCAGCCACTCACAACCACTTGTAACCACTCACAACCACTCGCAACCACTCGCAACCACTTGCAACCACTCACAACGACTAGTTACCACTCACAACCACTCCAACCACTTGCAACCACTCGAAACCACTCGCAACCACTCGTAACTACACAAAACCACTCGCAACCACTCGCAACCACTCACAACTACTCGCAACAACTCACAACCACTTGTAACGACTCACAACCACTCGCAACCACTTGCAACCACTTGCAGCCACTCGCAACCACTCGCAACCACTCAGAACCATTGGCAACCACTCGCAACCACTTGGAATCACTCGCAATCACTTGCAACCACTCCCAACCACTCACAACCACTCACAACCACTGGCAACCACTTGCAACCACTCGCATCCACTCACAGCCACTCGTAAGAACTTGCAACCACTCGCAACCACTCCAAACCATTCGCAACCACTCACAACCACTTGCAACCACTCCCAACCACTCACACCCACTCGCAATCACACAAAACCACTCAGAACCACTCGCAACCACTTGCAACCACTTGCAACCACATGCAACCACTCGCAACATCTCGCAACAACTCGCAACCACTCGCGACCATCCCAACACTTCGCAACCACTCGCAACCACTCGTAACCAATCGCAACCACGCGTAACCACTTCTAACCACTCGCAGCCACTTGCAACCACTTGCTACCACTCGTTATCACTTGCAACAACTCGCAACCACTAGCAATCACTCACAACCACTGGCAACTACTCGCAACCACTCGCAACTACTCCCAACAAGTCGTAACCACTCGCAACCACTCACAACCACTCGCAATCACTCACAACTACTTGCAACCACTTGCAACCACTCACAACCACTGGCAACCACTCACAACCACTTGCAACCACTCGCAACGAATGGCAACCACTCGCAACCACTCGCAACCAATCCCAAACACTCACAACCACTCCCGGCAACTCGCAACCACTCCCTCCCACTCGCAACCACATGCAAACACTCGCAACCACTCCCAACCATTCGCAACCACTTGCAACCACTTGCAAACAACTCGGAACCTCACGCAACCACTCCCAATCATTGGCAACCACTCGCAACCACTTAGAACCACTCACAACCACTGGCAACCACTCGGAACTACTCGCAACCACTCGCAACCACTCGCAACCAATCGCAACCACTCGCAACCACTTGCAATTACTTGCAACCACTCGCAATCACTTGCAACCACTCACAACCACTTGCAACCACTCCCAACCACTCGCAACCACTCGCACCCACTCGCAACCAGTCGTTACCACTCGCAACCACTCGCAACCACTGGCAACCACTTGCAACCACTTGCAACCACTCGCAACCATTTATAACCACTTGCAAATGCTCGCAACTATGCGTAACCACTTGCAACCACTCACAACCACTTGCAACCACTCAGAACTACTCGCAACCACTTCCAACCACTCGCAACCACTCGCAACCACTGGCAACCACTCGGATTCACTCGCAACCACTTGCAACCATTCGTAACCATTCGCAAACACTCGTAACCTCTCCCAACAACTTGTAACCACTCGCAACCACACCCAACTACTCACAACCACTCACAACCACTCGCAAACACTTGCAACCACTCGCAACCACTGGTAACCACTCGCAACCACTTGTCACCACTCGCAACCACTCCCAACCACTTGCAACCACTTGCAACCACTCGCAACCACTCACAACCACTCGCAACCACTCGCAACCACTCGCAACCACTCGCAACCACTTGCAACCACTCGCAACCACTCCCAACCACTTGCAACCACTCGCAACTACGCGTGATTGCTCCCAACCACTCGCAACCACTCGTGATCACTCGCAAGCACTCCCAATCACTCGCAACCACTCGTAACCACTCGCAACCACTGGTAACCACTCGCAACCACTTGTCACCACTCGCAACCACTCCCAACCACTTGCAACCACTCGCAACTACGCGTGATTGCTCCCAACCACTCGCAACCACTCGTGATCACTCGCAAGCACTCCCAATCACTCGCAACCACTCGTAACCACTCGCAACCACTGGTAACCACTCGCAACCACTTGTCACCACTCGCAACCACTCCCAACCACTTGCAACCACTCGCAACTACGCGTGATTGCTCCCAACCACTCGCAACCACTCGTGATCACTCGCAAGCACTCCCAATCACTCGCAACCACTCGTAACCACTCGCAACCACTGGTAACCACTCGCAACCACTTGTCACCACTCGCAACCACTCCCAACCACTTGCAACCACTCGCAACTACGCGTGATTGCTCCCAACCACTCGCAACCACTCGTGATCACTCGCAAGCACTCCCAATCACTCGTAACCACTCGTAACCACTCGCAACGACTGGTAACCACTCGCAACCACTCGCAACCACTTGCAACGACTTGCAACCACTCGCAACCACTCGCAACCACTCACGATTACTTGCAACCACTTGCAACGACTCGCAACCACTCGCAACCACTCGCAACCACTCGCAACCACTCGCAACCACTTGCAACCACTTGCAACCACTCGCAACCACTCGCAAACACTTGCAACCACTAGCAACCTCTCACTGTTGGAAATATCCAACTCTGACAAGAGTTATTCCCTCTTTGTAACGGTTCAGGTCTGAGACCAACCACCTTAACCTATGGGCTCTTCGAGCGTCTGACCGTTCAGTTCCGTGTGTTAATTCATCCCCTAATCAAGTGAAACATGTCACCCGTGTCCAGCTAGCAGAAAAAAGCTGTTGGTGCGCTCTCTTGTCCTCCTTTGCTGTATATTTCCGAGGACGTTCATTCCCTCGAGGTCAACCAGAACAGTTCTGCCCATCCTGTTTCCTTTGGTTCTGCGGCTTTGCCACCGTGCTCTCGCTTCGCCTGCCTCAAGATCCTTTTGCCTTCGCCAACCAATCTCAGCTCACCATCCTTCGCTTGTCATCCTTTGCTCAGCACTTACTCTCCTTCGCCTGCCTTGTAATCACAATTCTCTCTCGGACTCCTGCCTACCTCGCAACTCTGAAGTCTTGTCTCTCTTGAAGCTTTGCACCTAACTTATCGGGACTGCTCATCTCTCTCTGCTTGCGTCACTTCTTTGACCTGCCTGCGCGCAACAGTTGCTTCTACCTACTTCTGCTACTACTGTCGTCACTCATTGCATTCTGCTGACATGGTATTAGAGCATCAGGCAACAGTTCCTGGTGCCCCGTGACCGAGTCATCGCTCTGCCGCCACCAGTGCTCCACTTCTCGGATCTGCAGTCCTCTGCCGCTGCCACCACCACATCGCGTCTCTCCACTTCCACGATAGCTGACATCAGCAGCACCGCTTGGATTGTTCCTCGCGCAGAAGAAACGTCGCGTCATCCTGAGGAAGCCCTGTGCCCATTCCGCGCCCGTGGCCAACAATTGGTGACTTGTCATCCACAACAGCCGCAAGCAGCTCCCGAGCCGCCTCCTGCCATCAACGTCTTGGAAGCCTCTTGCCGCTCACCGCCCGCTGCCTCTCATCATCTCAGCCTCCGCAAGCACCTTCGTCTTTCTCATTTCCTTTCCTTAGCCTCATCTGCTTCATTTGCCTCATCCTCTTCACCTTGTTTGCGCTCACCATCTCGAGTCACGTCCTTGCACCGCCTTCTCCCGTCCTCAGTAGCAGTAGCGTAACTCCCGCTGTCAGGACATCAATCACCGCCAGTCTTCGTGCTCCCAGTGCGAGCCAACTGGGGAACAAGCCGTCACTCTCCTGCCATTAGCGGACCACTGTCTTTGCTCGCCGCACAACTCCCTCTACTGCAACCGGCTTCCTCTCGCTGCCAGGATATCGGACACCACCAGTCTTCCTGCTCATGCTTCAAGCCAACTGGGGAACAGGACGTCACTCTTCTGACAAACAGAACAAGAGGTTGCCTTGCATGCACCGCCTCCTACCTTGCCATCCTCTGCCTGCCACGACCTCAATCTTCCTCCTCCGCCACTCCCTCATCATCATCATCATCAGCCTTCCTCCTTTCTCACCTTCACGCCTCAGCTTCATCTTCAGTCTGGCCCCAAACCATTGTTTCCCCCTCTGACCATTTTTGACTCGTGTTATGGGTTGTGAAAGTTGACCACCCATACTGAAAATCTTTGGGCTTGGTCAGTGACATATGCCTAGTTTGGTTGTTCGGTGTGCATAGTAGTCACACTGTGCCAATACATACGAATGGTCTTTGTACTTGCTTGTCGATACCTAGTGTTTCCAAACCATTGTTTCCCGCTCGGACCGTTTGTGACTTGTGTTATGGATTGTGAACGCTGACCACCCATGCTGAAATTCTTTGGCCATGGTCAGTGACATATGCCTAGTTCGGTTGGTCGCTGTGCACGCAAGTCACATCGTGCCACTACTTGTTGAAGGTTTTGTATTTGCTAGTTGACAACTAGTGTTCCCAACCCATTGTTTCCCCCTCTGAATATTTGTGACTCGTGTTATGAGTTTTCAATGTTGACCACACATAGTGACATTCTTTGGTCATGGTCAGTGACACATGCCTACTTTGGTTGGTTATTGTACATGGTAGCCACACCGTGCCACAACTTATTGAAGGTCCCTGTTCTTGCTAGTTGACACCTGGTGTTCCCAACCCATTTTTTCCCCCTCTGACCATTTGTGACTCGTATTATGAGTTGTCAACGTTGACCACACACAGCGGATTTCCTTTGTCAAAGGAAGTACATATGCCTACTTTGGTCGGTCATTGTGCATGGTAGCCACACCGTGCTACTACTCATTGAAGGTCGTTGTACTTGCTAGTTGAAAACTAATGTTCCAAAGCCATTGTTTCCCCCCTCTGACCATTTGTGACTCGTGTCATATGCTGTAAACGTTGACCACCCTTATTGACATCCGTTGGTCATGGTCAGTGACATATGCCTAGTTTGGTTGTTTGGTGTGCATAGTAGCCACACCATTCCACTACGTATTGAAGTCCTTTGTCCTTTCTAGTCGATACATAGGGTTCCCAAACCATTGTCTCTCCATCTCACCATTTCTGACTCATGTTATGAGTAGTCAATGTTGACCACACATAGTGGTCTTCTTTGGTCATAGTCAGTGACGTATGTATCCTTTGGTTCGTCACTGTGCACACTAGCCACACCGTGCCACTACTTATTGAAGGTCTTTGTACTTGCTAATTGATAACTAGTGTTTCCAACCCATTGTTTCCTACTTTGACCATTTGTGACTCGTGTTATGAGTTTTCAACGTTGACCACACACTGTGCAATTCCTTTGGTCATGGTTAGTGGCATATGCCTACATTGGTTTGATACTAAACATGGTTGTCACGCGGTGTCACAGTGTACTGAACGTCTTTGTGCATTCTAGTTGATAGCCAGTGTTCCCACACCATTTTTACCCCCTCTGACTATCAGTGATGCTTGTTGTGAGTTGTCAACGTTGACCACATGAAGTGAAATTATTTGGTCATGGTCAGTGACATATGCATACTTTGGCTGGTCACTGTGCATGGTAGCCACACTGTGCCACTGCATATTGAATGTCTTTGTACTTGCTAACCGATAACTAGTATTCACAAACCATTGTTTTCCCCTCAGACCATTTGTGACTCATGTTATGAGTTGTCAAAGCTGACCACACATTGTGACATTCTTTGGTCATGGTCAGGGACACATGCCTTCTTTGGTTGGTCATTGTACATGGTAGCCACACCGTGCCACTACTTATTGAAGGTCCCTGTTCTTGCTAGTTCATACCTGGTGTTCCCAACCCATTGTTTCCCCCTCTCACTAACTGTGACTCGTATTATGAGTTGTCAACGTTGACCACACACAGCTGATTTCTTTGGTCAAGGCTGTACTTATGCCTACATTGGTCGGTCATTGTGCATGGTAGCCACACCGCGCTACTACTCATAGAATGTCGTTGTACTTGCTAGTTGACAACTGATATCTCGAAACCATTGTTTCCCCCTCTGACCATTTGTGACTCGTGTTATGGGTTATGAACGTTGACCAACCATACTGAAATTCTTTGGTAATGGTCAGTGACATATGCCTAGTTTGGTTCTTCGGTGTGCATAGTAGCAACACCTTGCCATTTCGTATTGAAGTTCTTTGTCCTTTCTAGGCGATACATACGGATCCCAAACCATTGTCTGCCTCTCTAACCATTTGTGACTCGTGTTATGAATTGTCAATGTTGACCACACATTGTGGACTTCTTTGGTCATAGTCAGTGACGTATGCATCCTTTGGTTGGTCACTGGGCACGCTTGCCACACCGTGCCACTACTTGTTGGAGGTGTTTGTACTTGCTAGTTGATAACTACTGTTCCCAACCCATTGTTTCCCCCTCTAACCATTTGTGACTCGTGTTATGAGTTTTCAACGTTGCCTACACACTGTGAAATTGTTTTGGTCATGGATAGTGACATATGCCCATTTTGGTTTGTCACTCTACATGGTTGCCACGCCGTGTCACTATGTACTTAAGGGCTTTGTGCTTTCTAGTTGATAGCCAATTTTCTTAAACCATTTGTATCCCCTCTGACTATCTGTGACTATCTCTTGTTGTGAGCTGTCAACGTTGACCACATGAAGTGACATTCTTTGGTCATGGTAAGTGACATATGCATGCTTTGGTTGGTCACTGTGCATCGTAGCCACGCTGTGCCACTACATATTGAAGGTATTTGTATTTGCTAATTGATAACTAGTATTCACAAACCATTGGTTCCCCCTTTGACCATTTTTGACTCGTGGTATGAGTTGTCAAAATTGACCACACATAGTGACATTCTTTGGTCATGGTCAGTGATACATGCCTACTTTGGTTGGTCATTGTACATGGTAGCCACACCGTGCCACTACTTATTGAATGTTTCTGTGCATGCTAGCTGATACCTGGTGATCCCAAACCATTGTTCCCCCCTCTGACAATTCGTGACTCGTTTTATGAGTTGTCAACGTTGACCACACATAGCGGATTTCCTTGGTCAAAGGCAGTACATATGCCTACTTTGGTCAGTCATTATGCATGGTAGTCACACCGTGCTACTACGTATTGAAGGTCGTTGTACTTGCTAGTTGAAAACTAATATTCGAAAACCAATGTTTCCATCTCTGACCATTTGTGATTCGTGTTGTGGGTTGTGAACGTTGTCCACCCATACTGAAATTCTTTGGTCATGGTCAGTAACATATGCCTAGTTTGGTTCTTTGGTGTGCATAGTAGCCACACCGTGCCACTACGTATTGAAGTTCTTATTCCTTTCTAGTCAATACATAGGGTTCCCAAACGATTGTCTCTCCCTGTGACCATTTGTGACTCGTGCTATTAGTTGTTAAAGTTGACAAAACATAGTGGACTTCTTTGGTCATAGTCAGTGACGTATGCATTATTTGGTTGGTCACTGTGCACGCTAGCCAAATCGTGCCACTACTTGTTGAAGGTGTTTGTACTTGCTAGTTTATAACTAGTGTTCCCAACCCATGTATCCCCCTCTGGCCATTTGTAACTCGTTTTATGAGTTGTCAACATTGACCACACATAACGGATTTCTTTGGTCAAAGGTAGTACATATGCCTACTTTCGTCGGTCATTGTGCATGGTAGCCACACCGTGCTAATATTCACTGAAAATTGTTGTACTTGCTAGTTGAAAACTTATATTCAATAACCAATGTTTCCCCCTCTGACCATTTGTGAATTGTGTTATGGGTTGTGAACATTGTCCACCCATACTGAAATTCTTTGGTCATGGTCAGTGACATATGCCTGATTTGGTTGTTCGGTGTGCATAGTAGCCACACCGTGCCTATACATATTGAAGTTCTTTGTCCTTTCTAGTCAATACATAGGGTTCCCAAACCATTGTCTCTCCCTCTGACCATTTGTAACTCGTGCTATGAGTTTTCAATGTTGACCACACATAGTGGAATTCTTTGGTCAAAGTCAGTGACATATGCATTCTTTGGTTGGTCACTGTGCACACTAGCCACACCGTGCCACTACTTGTTGCAGGTATTTGCACTTGCTAGTTGATTACGAGTGTTCCCAACCCATTGTTCCCCCCTCTGACCATTTGAGACTCATGTTATGAGTTTTCACCGTTGACCACACACTTTGAAATTCTTTTGGTCATGGTTAGTGGCATATGCCTACTTTGTTTTGTCACTGTACATGGTTTCCACTCCGTGTCACTACGTCCTGAAGGTCGTTGTGCTTTCTAGTTGATAGCAAGTGTTCCCAAACCATTGTTACGTCCTCTGACTATCTGTGACTCTTGTTGTGAGTTGTCAACGTTGACCTTATGAAGTCACATTCTTTGGTCATCCTCAGTGACATATGCATACGTTGGTTTGTCATTGTGCATGGTAGCCACACTGTGCCACTACATATTGATGGTCTTTGTATTTGCGAATCGATAAATAGTAGTCACAAACCATTGTTTCCCCCTCTGCCATTTGTGACTCGTGCTATGAGGTGTCAAAGTTGCCCACACATAGTGACTTTCTTTGGTCATGGTCAGTGACACATGCCTACTTTGGTTGGTCATTGTACATGGTAGCCACACCGTGCCAATACTTATTGAAGGTCCCTGTGCTTTCTAGTTGATACTTGGTGTTCCCAAACCATTGTTTCCCCCCTTGACCATTTGTGACTCGTGTTATAGGCTGTGAATGTTGACCACCATTATTGAAATCCGTTGGTCATGGTCAGTAACATATGCCTAGTTTGGTTGTTCGGTGTGCGTAGTAGCCAAACCATTCCACTATGTATTGAAGTTCTTTGTCCTTTCTAGTCAATACATAGGGTTCCCAAACCATTGTCTCTCCGTCTCCCCATTTCTGACTCATGTTATGAGTTGTAAATGTTGACCACACATAGTGGTCTTGTTTGGTCATAGTCAGTGACGTATGCATCCTTTGGTTGGTCACTGTGCATGCTAGCCACACCGTGCCACTACTTATTGAAGGTCTTTGTACTTGCTAGTTGATAACTAGTGTTTCCAACCTATTGTTTCCTCCTCCGACCATTTGTGACTCGTGTTATGAGTTTTCAACGTTGACCACACACTGTGAAGTTATTTTGGTCATGTATAGTGGCATATGCCTACTTTGGTTTGACAGTAAACATGGTTGCCACGCTGTGTCACAACGTACTGAAGGTCTTTGTGCTTTCTAGTTGATAGCCAGTGTTCCCAAACCATTTTTACCCCCTCTGACTATCAGTGATGCTTATTGTGAGTTTTCAACGTTGACCACATGAAATTCTTTGATCATAGTCAGTGACATATGCATACTTTAGTTGGTCACTGTGCATGGTACCCACACTGTGCCACTACATATTGAATGTCTTTGTACTTGCTAACCGATAAATAGTATTCACAAACCATTGTTTTCCCCTCTGACCATTTGTGACTCATGTTATGAGTTGTCAAAGTTGACCACACATAGTGACATTCTTTGGTCATGGTCAGTGACACATGCCTACTTTGGTTGGTCATAATACATGGTAGCCACACCGTGCCACTACTTATTGAAGGTCCCTGTTCTTGCTAGTTTATACCTGGTGTTCCTCACCCATTGTTTCCCCCTCTGACCATCTGTGACCTGTATTATGAGTTGTCAACGTTGACCACACACAGCTGATTTCTTTGGTCAAGGCAGTACTTATGCCTACATTGGTCGATCATTGTGCATGGTATCCAAACAGCGCTACTACTTATTGAATGCCGTTGTACTTGCTAGTTGAAAACAAATGTTTCGAAACCATTGTTTCCCCCTCTGACCATTTGTGACTCGTGTTATGGGTTGTGAACGTTGACCAACCATACTGAAATTCTTTGGTAATGGTCAGTGACATATGCCTAGTTTGGTTGTTTGGTGTGCATAGTAGCAACAACTTGCCATTTTGTATTGAAGTTCTTTGTCCTTTCTAGGCGATACATAGGGGTCCCATTGTCTGTCTCTCTGACCATTTGTGACTCGTGTTATGAGTTGTCAATGTTGACCACACATTGTGGACTTCTTTGGTCATAGTCAGTGACGTATGCTTCCTTTGGTTGGTCACTGTGCACGGTAGCCGAACCGTGCCACTATTTGTTGGAGGTGTTTGTACTAGCTAGTTGATGACTACTGTTCCTTACCCATTGTTTCCCCCTCTGACCATTTGTGACTCGTGTTATGAGTTTTCAAAGTTGACTACACATTGTGAAATTATTTTGGTCATGGTTAGTGACATATGCCTGCTTTGGTTTGTCACTCTACATGGTTGCCACGCTGTGTCACTATGTACTGAAGGTCTTTGTGCTTTCTAGTTGATAGCCAATGTTCCCAAACCGTTTGTATCCCCTCTGACTATCCGTGACTCTCGTTGTGAGTTGTCAACGTTGACCACATGAAGTGAAATTCTTTAATCATGGTCTGCGACATATGAATACTTTGGTTGGTCATCGTGCATGGTAGCCTCGCTGTGCCACTACATATTGAAGGTCTTTGTATTTGCTAATCAATAACTATTATTTACAAACCATTGTTTCCCCCTTTGACCATTTTTGACTCGTAGTATGAGTTGTCAAAGTTGACCACACTTAGTGACATTCTTTCGTCATGGTCAGTGATACATGCCTACTTTGGTTGGTCATTGTACATGGTAGGCACACTGTGCCACTACTTATTGAATGCTTCTGTGCTTGCTAGCTGATACCTGGTGTTCCCAAACCATTGTTTCCCCCTCTGACCATTCGTGACTCGTTTTATGAGTTGTCAAAGTTGACCACACACAGCGGATTTCTTTGGTCAAAGGCAGTACATATGCCTACAGTTGTCAGTCATTATGCATGGTAGCCACACCGTGCTACTACGTATTGAAGGTCGTTGTACTTGCTAGTTGATGTTTGGAAACCAATGTTACCTCCTCTGACCATTTGTGAATCGTGTTGTGGGTTGTGAACGTTGTCCACCCATACTCAAATTCTTTGGTCATGGTCAGTGACGTATGCCTATTTTGATTGTTCAGTGTACATAGTAGCCACACCGTGCCACTATGTATTGAATTTCTTTGTCCCTTCTGGTCAATACATAGGGTCCTCAAACCATTGTCTCTCCCTGCGACCATTTGTGACTTGTGCTATGAGTTGTTAATGTTGACCACACATAGTGGACTTCTTTGGTCATAGTCAGTGACGTATGCATTATTTGGTTGGTCACTGTGCACGCTAGCCACACCGTGCCACTACTTGTTGAAGGTGTTTGTACTTGCTAGTTTATAACTAGTGTTCCCAATCCATGTATCCCCCTCTGACCGTTTGTAACTCGTTTCATGAGTTGTCAACGTTGACCACACACAACGGATTTCTTTGGTCAAAGGCAGTACATATGCCTACTTTTGTCGGTCATTGTGCATGGTAGCCACACCGTGCTACTACTTACTGAATGTTGTTGTAGTTGCTAGTTGAAAACTAGTATTCAATGACCAATGTTTGCCCCTCAGACCATTTGTGAATCGTGTTATGGGTTGTGAACGTTGTCCACCCATACTGAAATTCTTTGCTCATGGTCAGTGACATCTGCCTAAATTGGTTGTTTGGTGTGCATAGTAGCCACACCGTGTCACTACGTATTGAAGTTCTTTGTCCTTTCTAGTCAATCCATAGGGTTCCAAAACCATTCTCTCTCCCTGTGACCATTTGTGACTCGTGCTATGAGTTGTCCACGTTGACCACACATAGTGGAATTCTTTGGTCATAGTCAGTAACGTATGCATCCTTTGGTTTGTCACTGTGCACGCTAGCCACAACGTGCCACTACTTGTTGAAGGTGTTTGTATTTGCTAGTTGATTACTAGTGTTCCCAACCCATTGTTTCCCCCTCTGACCATTTGTGACTCATGTTATGAGTTTTCACCGTTGACCACACAATTTGAAATTCTTTTGGTCATGGTAAGTGGCATATGCCTACTTTGGTTTGTCACTGTACATGGTTTCCACTCTGTGTTACTACGTATTGAAGGTATTTGTGCTTTCTATTTGATACCAAGTGTTCCCAAACCATTGTTACCCCCTCTCACTATCTGCGACTCTTGTTGTGAGTTGTCAACGTTGACCACATTAAGTCAGATTCTTTGGTTATGGTCAGTGACATATGCATACGTCGGTTTGTCATTGTGCATGGTAGACACACAGTGCCACTACATATTGATGGTCTTTGTATTTGCTTATCGATAAGTAGTAGTCACAAACCATTGTTTTCCCCTCTGCCATTTATGACTCGTGTTATGAGTTGTCAAAGTTGCCCACACATAGTGACTTTCTTTGGTCATGGTCAATGACAGAGGCCTACTTTGGTTGGTCATTGTACATGGTAGCCACACCGTGCCACTACTTATTGAAGGTCCCTATGCTTGCTAGTTGATACCTGGTGTTCCCAAGCTTTAGGTTCCCCCCTTGACCATTTGGGACTCGTATTATGAGTTGTCAACGTTGACCACACACAGTGGATTTCTTTGGTCAAAGACAGTACATATGCTTACTTTGGTCGGTCATTGTACATGGTAGCCACACCGTGCTACTACTTATTGAAGGTTGTTGTACTTGCTAGTTGAAAACTAATATTCCAAAACCATTGTTTCCCCCTGTGGCCATTTGTGACTCGTGTTATGGGTTGTGAACACTGACCACCCATATTGAAATACATTGGTCATGGTCAGTGACATATGCCTTGTTTGGTTGTTCTCTGTGCATAGTAGTCACACCGTGCAACTGCGTATTGAAGTTCTTTGTCCTTTCTAGTCGATACATAGGGTTTCCAAACCATTGTATCTCCCTCGGACCATTTGTGACTCGTGTTATGAGTTGTCAATGTGGACCACACATAGTCGACTTCTTTGGTCATATTCAGTGACGTATGCATCCTTTGGTTCGTCCCTGTGCACGCTAGCCACACCGTGCCACTACTTGTTGACGGTCATTGTACTTGCTAGTTGATAACTAGTATTCCCAACCCATCGTTTTCCCCTTTGACCATTTGTGACTCGTGTTATGAGTATTCAATGTTGACGACACACTGTAAAATTCTTTTGCTCATGGTTAGTGGCATATGCCTACTTTGGTTTGTCACTGTACATGGTTGCCACGCCATGTCACTAGGTACTGAAGGTCTTTGTGCTTTCTACGTGATAGCCAGTGTTCACAAACCATTGTTACCCCCTCTGACTATGTGTGACTCTTGTTGTGAGTTGTCAATGTTGACCACATGAAGTGAAATTCTTTGGTCATGATCAGTGACATATGCAAACATTGGTTGGTCACTGTGCATGGTAGCTACACTGTGCCACTACATATTGAAGGTCTTTGTACTTCTTAATCGATAACTAGTACTCACAAACCATTGTTTCCCTATCTGACCGTTTGTGACACGTGTTTTGACTTGTCAAAGTTGACCACACATAGTGACATTCTTTGGTCATTGTCAGTGACACATGCCCTCTTTGGTTGGTCATTGTACATGGTAGCCACACCGTGCCACTACTTATTGAAGGTTCCTATGCTTTCTAGTTGATACCTGGTGTTCCCAAACCATTGTTTCCCCCTCTGACCATTTGTGACTCGTATTGAGAGCTGTTAACGTTGAGCACACACATCGGATTTCTTTGGTCAAAGGCACAATATATGCCTACGTTGGTCGGTCATTGTGCATGGTAGCCACACCATGCTACTGCTTATTCAAGGTCTTTGAATTTGCCTCTTGAAAACGATTATTCCGGAACCATTGTTTCCACCTCGGGCCATTTGTGACTCATGTTATGGGTTGTGAACGTTGACCACCTATACTGAAATTCTTTGGTCATGGTCAGTAACATATGCCTATTTTGGTTGTTCGGTGTGCATAGTAGCCACACCGTGCCTCTATAAATTGAAGTTCTTTATCCCTTCTAGTCAATACATAGGGTTCCCAAACCATTTTCTCTTCCTCTGACCATTTGTGACTCGTGTTATGAGTTGTCAATGTTGACCACACATAGTGGACTTCTTTGGTCATATTCAGTGACATATGCATCCTTTGGTTGGTCACTGTGCACACTAGCCATACCGTGCCACTACTTGTTGAAGGTCTTTGCACTTGCTAGTTGATAACTAGTGTTCCCAACCCATTGTTTCCCCCTCTGACCATTTGTGACTTGTGTTATGAGTTTTCAACATTGACCACACACTGTGAAACTCGTTTGGTCATGGTTAGTGGCATATGCCTACTTTGGTATGTCACTGTACATGGCTGCCACGCCATGTCACTACGTACTGGAGGTGTTTGTGCGTTCTAGTTGATAGCCAGTGTTCTTGAACCATTCTTACCCCCGCTGATTATCTGTGACTCTTCTTGTGAGTTGTCAACATTGACCACATGAAGTGAAATTCTTTGGTCATAGTGAGTGACATGTGGATACTTTGGTTGGTCACTGTGCATGGTAGCCACACTGTGCCACTGGACATTGAAGGTCTTTGTACTTGCTAATCGATAACTAGTATTCACAAGCCATTGTTTCCCCCTCTGACCATTTGTCACTAGTGTTATGAGTTGTCAATGTTGACCACACATAGTGACATTCTTTGTTCATGGTCAGTGACACATTCCTACTTTGGTTGGTCATTGTACATGGTAGCCACACATTGCCACTACTTCTTGAAGGTCCCTGTGCTTGGTAGTTGATACCTGGTGTTCCCAAACCATCGTTCCCCCCTCAGACCATTTGTGACTCATAGTATGAGGTGTCAACGTTGACCACACACAATGGATTTCTTTCGTCAAAGGCAGTACATATGCCTACTTTTGTTGGTCATTGTGCATAGTAGCTACACCGTGCTACTACTTATTCAAGGTCGTTGTACTTGCAAGTTGGAAACTAAGATTCCGAAACCATTGTTTCCCCCTCTGACCATTTGTGACTCGTGTTGTGTGTTGTGAACGTGACCACCCATGTTGAAATTCTTTCGTCATGGTTAGTGACATATGCCTAGTTTGGTTGTTCGGTCTGCGTAGTAGCCACACCCTACCACTGCATTTTGAAGTTCTTCATCCATTCTAGTTGATACATAGGGTTCCCAAACCATTGTCTCTCCCTCGGACCATTATTGACTTGTGTTATGAGTTGTCAATGTCGACCACACATAGTGGACTTCTTTGCTTATAGTCAGTGACGTATGCATCCTTTTGTCGGTCAATGTGCAGGCCAGCCACACCGTGCCACTACTAGTTGAATGTCTTTGTACTTGCTAGTTGATAACTAGTGTTCCCAATGCATTGTTTCCCCCTCTTACCATTTGTGACTCGTGTTATGAGTTTTCAGCTTTGACGACACATTGTGAAATTCTTTTGGTCATGGTTAGTGGCATATGCCTACTTTGGTCTTTCACTGTACATGGTTGCCACGCCGTGTCACTACGTACTGAAGGTCTTTGTGCTTTCTAGTTGATAGCCAGTGTTCCCAAACCATTGTTACCCCCTTTGACTACCTGTGACTCTTGTTGTGAGTTGTCAACGTTGACCACATGAAGTGAAATTCTTTGGTCGTGGTCAGTAACATGCCTAGTTCCGTTGTTTGGTGTGCATAGCAGCCATAGTGTGCCACTAGGTATTGAATTTCTTTGTCCTTTCTAGTCGATACATAGCGTTCCCAAACCATTGTCTCTCCCTCTGACCAATTGTGACTCGTGTGATGAGTTGTCAATGTTGACCACACATAGTGGACTTCTTTGGTCATAGCCAGTGACATATGCATCCTTTTGTTGGTCACGGTGCACGCTAGCCACACTGTGCCACTACTTGTTGAAGGTCGTTGTACTTGCTAGTTGATATCTAGTGTTCAAAACCCATTGTTTCCCCCTCTGATCATTTGTGACTTGTGTTATGAGTTTTCAACGTTGACAACACACTGTGAAATTCTTTTGGTGATGGAGGTGGTATATGCCTACTTTGGTTTGTCACTGTACATGGTTTCCACGCCGTGTCACTACGTACTGAAGGTCTTTGTCCTTTCTAGTTCATAGCCAGTGTTCCCAATCCATTGTTACCCCCTCTGCCTATCTGTGGCTCTTGTTTTGAGTTGCCAACGTTGACCACAAGAAGTGAAAAATTTTGGTCATGGTCATTGACATATGCATACTTTGGTTGGTCACTGTTCATGGTAGCCACACTATGCCACTACATATTTAAGGTCTTTGTACTTCCTAGCAAATAACTAGTATTCACAAACCATTGTTTTCCCCTCTGACCATTTGTGACTCGTGTTATGAGCTGTCAAAGTTGACAAAATATATTGACATTCTTTGGTCATGGTCAGTGACACATGCCTACTTTGGTTGGTCATTGTACATGGTAGCCACACCGTGCCACTTCTTCTTGAAAGTCCCTGTGCTTGCTAGTTGATACCTGGTGTTCCGAAACCATTGTTTCCCCCTCTGACCATTCATGACTTGTATTATGAGTTGTCAACGTTGTCCACACACAACAGATTTCTTTGAAGAAAGCAGTACATATGCCGAATTTGGTCCGTCATTGTGCATAGTAGCCACACCGTGCTACTACTTATTAAAGGTTGTTGTACATGCTAGTTAAACACTAATATTCCGAAACCATTGTTTACCCCTCTGCCCATTTGTGACTCGTGTTATGGGTTGTCAACGTTGACCACCCATACTGAAATTCTTTGGTCGTAGTCAGTGACATTTGCCTAGTTTGGTTGTTCTGTGTGCATAGTAGCCACACTGCGCCACTACCTATTGAAGTTCTTTGTCCTTTCTAGTGGATACATAGGTTCCCAAACCATTGTCTCTCCAACTGACCATTTGTGTCTTGTGTTATGAGTTGTCAATGTTGACCACATATACTGGACTTCTTTGGTCATAGTCAATGACGTATGCATCATTTGGTTGGTCACAATGCACGCTAGGCACACCGTGCCACTACTTGTTGAAGGTCTTTGTTCTTGCTTGTTCATAACTAGTGTTCCCAATCCATTGTTTCCCCCTCTGACAATTTTTGACTCGTGTTAAGAGTTGAAAATGTTGACCACACACTATGAAATTCTTTTGGTCACGGTTAGTGGCATATACCAACTTTGGTTTGTCACTGTACATGGTTGCCATGCCCAGTCACTACGTACTCAAGGTCTTTGTGCTTTCTAGTTGATAGCCAGTGTTCCCAAACCATTGTTACTCCCTCTGACTATCTGTGACTCCTATTTTGAGTTGTCAACATGGACCACATGAAGTGAAATTCTTTGGTCTTGGTCAGTGACTTATCTATGCTTTGGTTGGTCATTGTGCATGGTAGCCACAGTGTGCCACTACATATTAAAGGGCTTTGTACTTGCCAATCGATAACTAGTATTCACAAACCATTGTTTCCCCTGCTGATCATTTGTGACTCATGTTATGAGTTGTCAAAGTTGACAATACATAGTCACATTCTTTGGTCATGGTAAGTGACACATATCTACTTTGGTTGGTCATTGTACATGGTAGTCACGCAATGCCACTACTTACTTAAGGTCCCTGTGCTTGCTAGTTGATACCTGGTGTTCCCAAACCATTGTTTCCCCCTCTGACCATTTGTGACTCGTATTATGAGTTGTCAACGTTGACCACACACAGCTGATTTCTTTGGTCAAAGGCAGTACATATGCTTACTTTGGCCGGTCATTGTGCATGTTAGCCACACCGTGCTACTACTTATTGAAGGTCATTGTACTTGCTAGTTCAAAACTAACATTCCAAAACCATTGTTTCCCCCTCTGACCAATTGAGACTCGTGTTATGGGTTGTGCACATTGACCACCCATACTGAAATTCTATGGTCATGGGCAGTGACATATGCCTAGTTTGGTTTTTCGGTGTGCATAGTAGCCACACCGTACCACTACGTATTGAAGTTTTGTGTCCTTTCTTGTCAAAACATAGGGTTCCAAAACCATTATCTCTCCCTTTGACCATTTGTGACTCGTGTTATGAGTTATCAATGTTAACCACACATAGTGGACTTCTTTGGTCATAGACAGTGACGCATGCATCCCCTGGTTGGTCACTGTGCATGCTAGCCACATCGTGCCACTACGTGTTGAAGGTCTTTGTACTTGCTAGTTGATAACTAGTGTTCCAAACCCATTGTTTCCCCATATGACTATTTGTGACTCATGTTATGAGTTTTCAACGTTGACCACACACTGTGAAATTCTTTTGGTCATGGTTAATGGAATATGCCTACTTTGGTTTGTCACTGTACATGGTTTCCACACCGTGTCACTACGTACTGAAGGTCTTTGTGCTTTCTAGTAGATAGCCAGTGTTCCCAAACCATTGTTACCCCCTCTGGCTATCTGTGACTCTTGTTGTGAGTTGTCAACGTTGACCACATGAAGTGAAGTTATTTGGGCATGGTCAATGATATATGCATACTTTGGTTTGTCACTGTGCATGGTAGCCACACTATGCCACTACATATTGACCGTCTTTGTACTTGCTAATTGATAACTATTATTCACAAACCATTGTTTCCCCCTCAGTCCATTTGTGGCTTGTGTTATGAGTTGTCAAAGTTGACCACCCATAGTGCCAATCTTTGGCCATGGTCAGTGACACATGCCTAATTTGGTTGGTCATTGTACATGGTAGCCACACCTTGCCATGACTTATTGAAGGTCCCTGTGCTTGCTAGTTGATACCTGATGTTCCCAAACCATTGTTTCCTCCTCTGACCATTTGTGACTCGTACTATAGGTTGTCAATGTTGACCACACATAGTGGACTTCTTTGGTCATAGCCAATGACGTATGCATCCTTAGGTTGGTCACTGTGCACGCTAGCCACACCGTGCCACTACTTGTTGAAGGTCTTTGTAATTGCTTGTTGATAACTAGTGTTCCCAACCCATTGTTTCCCCCTCTGACCATTTGTGACTCGTGTTATGTGTTGAAAACGTTGCCCACACACTGTGAAATTCTTTTGGTCATGGTTAGTAGCATATGCCTACTTTGGTTTGTCACTGAACATGGTTGCCACGCTGTGTCACTACGTACTGAAGGTCTTTGTGCTTTCTAGTTGATAGCCAGTGTTCCCAAACCATTTTTACCCCCTGTGACTATCTCGGACTCTTGTTGTGAGTTGTCAACGTTGACCACATGAAGTGAAATTCTTTGGTCATGGTGAGTGACATATGCATACTTTGGTTGGTCACTGTGCATGGTAGCCAAACTGTGCCACTACATATTGAAGGTCTTTCTACTTGTTAATCGATAACTAGTATTCAAAAACCATTTTTTCCCCCTCTGATCATTTGTGACTCGTGTTATGAGTTGCCAAAGTTGACCACACATAGTGACATTCTTTGGTCATGGTCAGTGACACATGCCTACTTTGGTTGGTCCTTGTGCATGGTAGCAACACCGTGCTACTTCTTACTAAAGGTCCCTGTGCTTGCTAGTTGATACCTGGTGTTCCCAAACCATTGTTCCCTCCTCTGAACATTTTTTACTCATGTTATGAGTTGTCAACGTTGACCACACACTGCTGATTTCTTTGGTCAAAGGGAGTACATATGCCTATGTTGGTCGGTCATTGTGCATGTTCGCCGCACCGTGCTAGTACTTCTTAAAGGTCATTGTACTTGCTAGTTGAAGACTAATATTCCAAATCCATTGTTTCCCCCTCTGACCAAGTGTGACTTGAGTTATGGGTTGTGAACGTTGACCACCCATATTGAAATTCTTTGGTCACGGCCAGTGACATGTGCCTAGTTTGGTTGTTCGGTGTGCATAGTAGCCACACCGTACCACTACATATTGAATTTCTTTGTCCTTTCTAGTTGATACATAGGGTTCCAAAACCATTGTCTCTCCCTGTGTCCATTTGTGACTCGTTGTATGAGTTGTCAATGTTGACCACACGTACAGGACTTCTTTGGTCATAGTAAGTGATGTATGCATCCTTTGGCTGGTCACTGTGCACGCTAGCCACACCGTGCCACTACTTGTTGAAGGTCTTTGTACTTGCTAGTTGGTAACTAGTGTTTCCAACTCATTGTTCCCCCCTCTGACCATTTGTGACTCGTGTTATGAGTTTTCAACGTTGACCACACATTGTGAAATTTGTTTAGTCACGGTTAGTGGCATATGCCTACTTTAGTTTGTCACTATACATGGTTTCCACGCCGTGTCACTACGTACTGAAGGTCTGTGTGCTTTCTAATAGATAGCCAGTGTTCCCAAACCATTTAACCCCCTGTGACTATCTGTGACTCTTGTTGTGAGTTGTCAACGTTGACCACATGAAGTGACATTCTTTGGTCATGGTGAGTGTCATATGCATACTTTGGTTGGTCAATGTGCATGGTAGCCACACTATGCCACTTCATATTGAAGGTCTTTGTACTTGCTAATTGATAACTAGCATTTACAAACCATTATTTCGGCCTCTAACCATTTGTGGCCTGTGTTATGAGTTGTCAAAGTTGACCATACACTGTGCCATTCTTTGGTCATGGTCAGTGACACATGCCTACTTTGGTTGGTCATTGTACATGGTCGCCACACCGTGCCACTACTTATTGAAGGTGCCTATGCTAACTAGTTGATACCTGATGTTCCCAAACCATTGTTTCCCCCTGTGACCATTTGTCACTCGTATTATGAGCTGCCAACGTTGACCACGCACAGCGGATTTCTTTGGTCAAAGGCAGTACATATGCCTACTTTGGTCGGTCATTGTGCATGGTAGCCACACCGTGCTACTACTTATTGAAGATTGTTGTACTTGCTAGTTGAAAACTAATATTCTGAAACCATTGTTTCCCCCTTTGACAATTTGTGACCGGTGTTATGGACTGTGAACGTTGACCACCCATGCTGAAATTTTTTGGTCATGGTCAGTGACATATCCCTCGTTTGGTTGTTCGGTGTGCATAGTAGCCACACCGTGCCAGTACGTATTAAAGTTCTTCGTCCTTTCTAGTCAATAAACATGGTTCCCAAACAATTGTCTCTCCCTCTGACCATTTGTGACTCATGTTATGAGCTGTCAATGTTGACCACACATAGTGGACTTCTTTGGTCATAGTCAGTGACGTGTGCATCCTTTGGTTGGTCACTGTGCACGCTAGCCACACCGTGCCACTAATTGTTGAAGGTATTTGTAATTGCTAGTTGATAACTAGTTTTTGCAACCCTTTTTTTCCCCCTTTGACCATTTTGTGACTCCTGTTATGAGTTTTCAATGTTGACCACACACTTTGAAGTTCTTTTGGTCATGGTGAGTGGCATATGCTTACTTTGGTTTGTCACTGTACATGGTTGCCACGCTCTGTCACTACGTATTGAAGGTCTTTGTGCTTTATAGTTAGTAGCTAGTGTTCCCAACCCATTGTTACCCTCTTTAACTATCTGTGACTTATGTTCCGAGTTGTCAACGTTGACCACATGAAGTGAAATTCTTTGGTCATGGTCAGTGACATATGCATACTTTGGTTGGTCACTATCCATGGTAGCCACACTGTGCCACTACATATTGAAGGTCTTTGTACTTGTTATTCAACAACTAGTATTCACAAACCATTGTTTCCCCCTCTGACCATTTGTGACTTGTGTTATGAGTTCTCAAAGTTGACCACACATAGTGACATTCTTTGGTCATGGTCAGTGACACATGCCTACATTGGTTGGTCATTGTACATGGTATCCACACCGTGCCACTACTCATTGAAGTTCCCTGTGCTTGCTAGTTGATACCTGGTGTTCCCAACCCATTCTTTCCCCCCTCTGACTATTTTTGACTCGTATAATGAGTTGTCAACGTTGACCACACACAGCCGATTTCGTTGGTCAAAGGCAGTACATATGCCTACTCTGCTCGTTTATTGATTCCCCCTCTCATCATTTGTGACTCGTGTTATGGGATGTGAACATTCACCACCCTTATTGAAATTCGTTGGTCATGGTCAGTGACATATGCCTTGTTTGGTTGTTTGGTGTGCATAGTAGCCACACCGTTCCACTACGTATTCAAGTTCTTGTCATTTCTAGTCAATACATATGGTTTCCAAACCATTGTCTCTCCCTCTAACCACTGGTGACTCGTGTTCTGAGTTGTCAATGTTGACCACACATAGTGGACATCTTTGGTCATAGTCAGTGAGGAATGCATCCTTTGGTTGGTCACTGTGTACGCTGGCCACACGGTGCCACTACTTGTTGAATGTCTTTGTACTTGCTAGTTGATAACTAGTGTTCCCAACCCATTGTTTCCCCCTCTGACCATTTGTGACTCGTGTTATGAGTTTTCAACGTTGACCTCACACTGAAATTCTTTTGGTCATGGTTTGTGGCATATGCCTACTTTGTCACTATACATGGTTGNATTGTCTCTCCCTCTGACCACTGGTGACTCGTGTTCTGAGTTTTCAATGTTGACCACACATAGTGGACTTATTTGGTCATAGTCAGTGACGAATGCATCCTTTGGTTGGTCACTGTGTACGCTAGCCACACCATGCCACTACTTGTTGAATGTCTTTGTACTTGCTAGTTGATAACTAGTGTTCCCAACCCATTGTTTCCCCCTCTGACCATTTGTGACTCGTGTTATGAGTTTTCAACGTTGACCTCACACTGAAATTCTTTTGGTCATGGTTTGTGGAATATTCCTTCTTTGTCACTATACATGGTTGCCACGCTGTGTCACTACATACTTAAGGTCTTTGTGCTTTCTAGTTTATAACCAATGTTCCCAAGCCATTTCTACCCCCTCTGAATATCAGTGACGCTTGTTGTGAGTTTTCAACATTGACCACATGAAGTGAAATTCTTTGGTCATGGTCAGTGACATATGCATACTTTGGCTGGTCACTCTGCATGGTAGCCACACTGTGCCACTACATATTGAAGGTCTTTGTAGTTGCTAAGCGATAACTAGTATTCACAAACTATTGTTTCCCCCTCTGACCATTTGTGACTCGTGTTATGAGTTGTCAAAGTTGACCAAACATAGTGACATTCTTTGGTCGTGGTCAGTGACACATGCCTACTTTCGTTGGTCATTGTACATGGTATCCACACCGTGCCCCTACTTATTGAAGGTCCATGTGCTTGCTAGTTGCTACCTGGTGTTCCCAAACCATTGTTTCTCCCCTCTAACCATTTGTGATGCGTATTATGAGTTGTCAACATTGATCACACACAGAGGATTTCTTTGGTCCAGGCAGTACATATGCCTACATTGGTCGGTCATTGTGCATGGTAGCCACACCGTGCTACTACTCATTGAATGCCGTTGTTCTTGCTAGTTAAAAACTAATATTCCGAAACAATTATTTCCCCTTCTGACAATTTGTGCCTCGTGTTACGAGTTTTCAACGTTGACCACACACTGGATTTTTTTTGGTCATGGTTAGTGTCATATGCCTACTTTGGTTTGTCACTGTACATGGTTGCCTCGCCATGCCACTACGTATTGAAGGTCTTTGTGCTTTCTAGTTGATAGCTAGTGTTCCCTAAGCATTGCTACCCCCTCTCACTATCTGTGACTCTTGTTGTGAGTTGTCAACGTTGACCACATGAAGTGAAATTCTTTGGTCATGGTCAGTGACATATGCATACTTTGGTTGGTCACTGTGCATGGTAGCCACACTGTGCCACTACATATTGAAGGTCTTTGTACTTGCTAATCGATAAATATTATTTACAAACCATAGTTTCCCCCTCTTACCATTTGTGACTCGTGTTATGAGTTGTCAAAGCTGACCACACATGGTGACATTCTTTGGTCATGGTCAGTGACACATGCCTACTTTGGTTGGTCATTGTACATGTTAGGCACACGGTGCCACTACTTATTGAAGGTCCCTGTGCTTGCTAGTTGCTACCTAGTGTTCCCAAACCATTGTTTCCCCCTCTGACTATTTGTGAGGTGTCTTATGAGTTGTCAACGTTGATCACACACAGCTGATTTCTTTGGTCAAAGATAGTTGACATGCTTACTTTGGTGGGTCGCTGTGCATGGTAGCCACACCGTGCTACTAATTATTGAAGGTCATTGTACTTGCTAGTTGAAAACTAATATTCCAAAACCATTTTTTCTCCTCTGAAAATTTGTGACTCGTGTTAAGAGTTGTGAATATTGACTACCCATATTGAAATTCTTTGGTCATGGTCCATGGCATATGCCTAGTTTGGTTGTTCGGTGTGCATAGTAGCCACACCGTGCCACTACGTATTGAAGTTTCTTGTCCTTTCTAGTCAATACATAGGGTTCCCAAACCATTGTCTCTCCCTCTCACCATTTGTGACTCTTGTTATGAGTTGTCAATGTTGACAACACACAGTGGACTTCTTTGGTCATAGTCAGTGACGTATGCATTATTTGGTTGGTCACTGTGCACGCTAGCCACTTCGTGCCACTACCTATTGAAGGTATTTGTACTTGCTAGCTGATAACCAGTGTTCCCTACCCATTGTTTCCCCTTCTGACTATTTGTGACTCGTGTTATGAGTTTTCAACGTTGACCACACACTGTGAAATTCTTTTGGTCATGGTTAGTTTCATATGCCTACTTTGGTTTGTCATTGTACATGGTTGCCACGTCGTGTCACTACGTACTGAAGGTCTGTGTACTTTCTAGTTAATAGCCAGTGTTTCCAAACCATTGTTACCCCCTCTGACTATGTGTGACTCTTGTTGTGAGTTGTCAATGGTCACCACATGAAGTTAAACTCTTTGGTCATGATCACTGACATATGTTTACATTGGTTGGTCACTGTGCATGGTAGCTACACTGTGCCACTTCATATTGAAGGTATTTGTACTTGCTAATTGATAACTAGTATTCACAAACCATTGTTTCCCCATCAGACCATTTTTGACTCGTGTCATGACTTGTCAAAGTTGACAACACATAGTGACATTCTTTGGTCATTGTCAGTGACACATTCCTACTTTGGTTGGTCATTGTACATGGTAGACACACCGTGCCACTACTTATTGAAGGTCCTTGTGCTTGCTAGTTGATACCTGGTGTTCCCAAACCATTGTTTCCCCCTCTGACCATTTGTGACTCGTATTAAGAGTTGTCAATGTTGAGCACACACTGAGGATTTCTTTGGTCAAAGGCAGTACATATGCCTACTTTGGTCAGTCATTGTGCATGGTAGCCACACCGTGCTACTACTTATTGAAGGTTGTTGTACTTGCTAGTTGAAGAATAATATTCTGAAACCATTGATTCCCCCTCTGACCATTCGTGACTCGTGTTATGGGTTGTGAACGTTGACGACCCATATTGAAATTCATTGGTCATGGTCATTGACATATGCCTAGTTTGGTTGTTCAGTGCGCATAGTAGTCATACCGTGCCACTGCATATTGAAGTTCTTTGTCCAATCTAGTCTATTCATAGGGTTTCCAAACCATTGTCTCTCCATATGACCATTTGTGACTCATGTTATGAGTTGGCAATGTTGACCACACATAGTGGACTTCTTTCGTCATAGTCAATGACGTATGCATCCTTTGGTTGGTCACTGTGCAGCTAGCCACACCATGCCACTACTTGTTGAAGGTCTTTGTACTTGCTAGTTGATAACTAGTGTTCCCAACCCATTGTTTCCCCCTCTGACCATTTGTGACTCGTGTTATGAGTTTTCAATGTTGACCACACATAGTGGACTTCTTTCGTCATAGTCAATGACGTATGCATCCTTTGGTTGGTCACTGTGCAGCTAGCCACACCATGCCACTACTTGTTGAAGGTCTTTGTACTTGCTAGTTGATAACTAGTGTTCCCAACCCATTGTTTCCCCCTCTGACCATTTGTGACTCGTGTTATGAGTTTTCAACGTTGACCACACACTGTGAAATTTGTTTGGTCATGGTTAGTGGCATATGCTTACTTTGGTATGTCACTGTACATGGTTGCCACGCCGTGTCACTACGTACTGAAGGTCTTTGTGCTCTCTAGTTGATAGCCAGTGTTTCCAAACCATTCTTTCCCCCGCTGACTATCTGTGACTCTTGTTGTGAGTTGTTGACCACATGAAGTGAAATTCTTTGGTCATAGTCAGTGACATGTGCATACTTTGGTTGGTCACTGTGCATGGTAGCCACACTGTGCCACTGCATATTGAAGGTCTTTGTCCTTGCTAATCGATAACTAGTATTCACAAACCATTGTTTCCCCCTCTAACCATTTGTGAATCATGTTATGAGTTATCAAAGTTGACCACACATAGCGACATTCTTTGGTGATGGTCAGTGACACATTCCTACTTTGGTTGGTCATTGTACATGGTAGCCACACATTGCCACTACTTATTGAAGTTCCCTGTGCTTGCTAGTTGATACCTGGTGTGCCCAAACCATCGTTCCCCCCTCAGACCATTTGTGACTCATGTTATGAGGTGTCAACGTTGGCCACACACAATGGATCTCTTTTGTCAAAGGCAGTACATATGCCTACTTTTGTCGGTCATTGTGCATGGTAGCTACACCGTGCAGCTACTTATTCAAGGTCGTTGTACTTGCTAGTTGAAAACTAATATTCCGAAACCATTGTTTCCCCCTCTGACCATTTGTGACTCGTGTAATGTGTTGTGAACGTGACCACCCATATTGAAATTCTTTGGTCTTGGTCAGTGACATAGGCCTTGTTTGGTTGTTCGGTGTGCATAGTCGCCACACCCTGCCACCACGTATTGAAGTTCTTCATCCTTTCTAGTTGATACATAGGGTTCCCAAACCATTGTCGCTCCCTCGGACCATTTTTGACTCGTGTTATGAGCTGTCAATGTCGACCACACATAGTGGACCTCTTTGGTCATAGTTAGTGATGTATGCATCATTTGGTTGGTCACTATGCACGCTAGGCACACCGAGCCACTACTTGCTGAAGGTGTTTGTACTTGCTAGTTGATAACTAGGGTTGCAAACTCATTGTTTCCCCCTCTGACCATTTGTGACTCCTGTAATGAGTTTTCAACCTTGACCACACACTGTGAAACTCGTTTGGTCATGGTTAGTGGCATATGCCTAACTTGGTTTGTCATTGTACATGGTTGCCACGCCGTGTCACTACGTATTGAAGGTCTTTGTGCTTTCTAGTTGACAGGTCGTATTCCCAAACCATTGTTACCCCCTATGATTATCTGTGACTCTTGTTGTGGGTTGTAAACATTGGCCACGTGAAGTGGAATTATCTGGTCATGGTCAGTGACATATGCACACTTTGGTTGGTCACTGTGCATGGTAGCCACACCGTGCCACTTCATATTGAAGGTCTTTCTACTTGCTAGTCGATAACTAGAATTCTCTGTGAAGACTAGTTATCGACCATTGTTTCCCCCTCTGACCATTTGTGACTCGTGTTATGAGTTGTCAAAGTTGACCACACATATTGACATTCTTTGGTCATAGCCAGTGACATATGCCTATGTTGGTTGGTCATTGTACATGGTAGCCACACTGTGCCACTAATCATTGAAGGTCCTTGTGCTTGCTAGTTCATACGTGGAGTTCTCAGACCATTGTTTCCCCCTCTAACCATTTGTGACTCGTATTATGAGTTGTCAACGTTGACCACACACAGCAGATTTCTTTGGTCAAAGGCAGTACATATGCCTTCTTTGGTCATCGAAACCCGTGAAGTAGGAGTATGGCTTGAAGAAACGAAATCCTAGTCTTTGCTTTATCACAATTCTTGGTCAATGCCAAACACTCGTATACGGGAGTATCACTTCAAACGAATATGGGAGAGGAACACATCATGCTATGTCGCGATCCCCAAACCAAAAGGGTTGGTGTGGCTATTGTTAAACATTGAGGTGTGGTTGTACAACGTTCTCACGTCTTCTCAATGCGGCGTGGTCCCAGAAATAACGCACATTAGAAGATAGGGTAAGTTGATTGCTTGAATCTGAGCAATAGTGAATTTCTAACACGTTCTCTATCATTCGATGTTTAGAAGCTTTGGAACATGTGCCAGATTCTCCTACATCTAATTGACTTCTTAATGACACTCAATCTCTTCAACTCCCCCACCCCCCTCCCGGATCTTCCTCATAAACCTCAGACCCTCAGCTTGTTTGGGGGGGGAATTCTATTCAATGTATCACATTGTCACATGCACCACACCTTGACACTACAACCAGACTACCAGGCCCTTGATTTTGCCTTGTTTTCATTGGAATCTGATGTATGTGCTAGATGTCTCTACACTAGTCTATCAAGTTCACACTCCCACACAATAAAATGGTTTCCTTTACTGTTTGACTCATGTGATTCCCAAAGACTTCCAACTCAAAAGCACAACTTTCTTTGTTTTGTTGGATGCTTCCCATGAGAGCGCAATGGGAGGACAGACATCGCGGGGCATCAATTCGTACAAACTCAAGCACCTTCTTTATCCACTATGTGCAAACCACGTTTTCGTGACGATTGTTTCAAAATAGCACGATCGGTAAAGGCAACCACAACTAGCAAGGATTGATGCGATGAAAGGACAGTGCACCATGATGCATGGTGGAACTTGCAATGAGCGTGGATCGTTTTGCAAGGGGAAAAGGGTCTATCACTTGAACCTGTCACTAGCATAATGGACAGGATTGACGGCCAAAATGAACCGTTTGGTGCCACTAATGCCTGCCATTTTGGTACTTTAGGGCTTGATTCTAGGTGTCGGATGGCAAGCCTATATGGATGAGGACATCTCTCATGAATAGGGTTGACGATCAACAAATCAAAGAACAATCTAATCCAACAGCTGAACTCCATGGTGAAGGGGCTAGTATAGCTTGAGGGCACGTGAACTGATGCTCGTTTAGGAAAAGAAAGCTCTTGGATGAGCCTTATCCGCCCTTGCAATTCCAGCGTTGTTTGTTTGGGTGACTTTAAAGGACTTGATGTCGTGGATGTGGGCAGTGAGTTTTGAGGTATCATTCACTTTTGTAAGGGTGAAAACTGGTCAGACGGAGTGTGACCTAGAGGCAATTCAACAAAAGGATGCATTAGATGAAAGCAATTGAGGAGCTCACCACAGCGGCCACAAATTACAGGTAGTATTGGATATCTCTCTTACTCCCCCAAGATAATGGGATACATTTACACATATTTTTGTCACATGATTTGACTAACCAAACTTGGAAAGTTTTGTTCATTACAAAACTAGGAAGGTTTGTTCAAACCCTCGTGCTGTAGGCTACATGTGCATGTGCGGTGACATAGTCAGCAAAAGAGAAATCCGCGACTAAGAAAATCCATCATGGAATGGTGGGTGTCTAGAATTGTACATAGAAACTACCTTCAATGGTGAATATAAGTGGGACAAGGCTTTCAAAGTTGGTTCCATAACACCCCTTGCAACAGATTTCATTAGGTGCGCATCCCAGTATGAGAAAGGTTGTACCAACTACGTGTTCATGATGCACCAAAAACTCACCTTGGAACTCACTTGCACCCGCAAGCGGCCTAAGCAAAAAAACAAAGCACGAACACGGCAAGTTTCTGTCCAAATGAAGAAACAGAAATCCAATAAGGGTAGAGGCAGTCGAGTAAGGATGCGTCTAAATGTCACACCCCAGTACCCCCCACAAGCAAGGACTTCATGGGGAAACATGTATAATGCCATGAAACAATACAGTGTTCTTGACTCGGGACATTAAGGTCGCAAAATGTAAAGAACCACTATTAAAGAAGAGTCCATCAATAGAAATTTGGGCCAAGTTTATCATACAAAGAAATCTAGTTAGGGAGTTCACAATGATGCAGTTGAAAGAGTCCCCACAAGGGTTGACCACAGAATCGTCTTTCATCTTTTTTTTCACACCCACATAAGAATAAACATAACATCAAGAAGATGGCACGATAGCTACAACTCCACGGTCGTATACTACAAGAGATACAATGCACAACCGGTTTGTATGTGGCCAATGACTATCCATGCAAAGCAACGTAGCTTTGGTTCCTCCACGTGGATCCGAGAAATGCAGCTCCACAGTGACAAGCTGTCAAATCAGCCTCTTCAAGGTCATGCACATCAACTATGTTTGTGGATTTCTGAGAGAGTTTTGCATCCCTCTTTAGGGAGTTCATGAAGGTTTTCCCCAAGGATCTGTGTTAAACAATCCTTTCAGATTGAAATCACATCATTACAATCTATTTGAAAATGGACTACCATGGTCAATGGGACTTATAGGATGGGCACTCTCACGTGCTGAAGACGGGTGACGTCGGCGGTAGTCGGGTGACGTCCATAGGTCCCAGTGAATCGGTTGCAGCGGTGACGCTTTAGTACTACTACTTTGCTGCGTCTCTGCTCCGCTACTCGGTGAGAAATGTCTCTTTGCTCTGATATCATGAGAAGATGCGTGGAAGCTTCCTAGCAACACAGCCGCTGACTGTGCGTTAGTGGCTGGTCAGACGGCGACGACAGTCACCGGTCGTACACACAACGGCAACAGTCTGGCTAGGAGACAAAAGTCAAGATGTCAGAATGCTTCAATAGTATTTGCATAGAGAACACAGTTACAAGATCATGGGTACTTCTGGGGTGCGAGGGAACAGGGCTAAAAGCCGGCTGTGCTGGAGAGGTCTCTAGACCGATAGCGATGATCGCTAGGTCATCAAGAGCCGGAGACCGAGAAGTGGAGGGGGCTCGAACAGACACATGAGCTGGGTGAGAGGTGCTCGCAAGCTCAAACTCCCCCATCCATCGAGAAGCCTCATACATAGGAACGTGCGTGACAGACAGTGACGTGATGGAAGTCATATCACGGTAGGTGAGAGACTCAAAGAAGAGCGTGTCGTGGGACTCAACGATGTGACGATGGACGGGGACCCAAAAACGCCAGGCATTCGACCACGGGGAGATGCCTACAAAGGCACACAAGCGACCCCGAGTTGAGACCTTGGACCCCTGCTTGTCCTCGACGTACCACATAGAAGCCAAGGATCCCCAAACACGAGCGAGACCTAGGTCAGCAAGGTGGCCAAACCAAAGCTCGTATGGTGTAACGTGGTCCGGAAGGGGACCGTGCGGGAGGCATGTCTAGACCCACATCATGTAGGAAAATCCTTTCCAGGCAAAAGGCTCCGGGAGAGCGCACTCAGACCGCATAGCGCGAACCACATCCTCCATCGTGCAGTTCCAGCACTCTGCACAAGAGTAGCAGGAGCGGAGATCTGGTGAAAAAACCTATGATTGGCAAAGAAACTGTCCATCTCACCAAGAAACTCGTTGCCACGATCTGAACAGAAGGTATGCAGCATGTGGCGAGACTGACCCTCAGCCATCACTAGCCAGAGGCAAACCGCGAGAGTGGTGTCACTCTTCTGGCGTAGGGTGTAACCCACCGCAACCGAGTGACGTCATCAGTCAGGGTTTGGACGTATCTGCCCCGGTTGGACAGAGACTCAACAGGAAGAGGACCGAGAAGGTCCGAATGGACCAACTCGAGAGGGCGAAATGAGCGAGAACGGTAGTCAGGGTAGGTGCAACAATGCATCTTACCCTGCGCGTAGAACAAACAATCGATCTCGGGCAGCTTCTCAAAAGAAGCCACGTCAAGACTGAGTCTGGGTTGTGTCCGAATGAGCTTTGACAAAGTGTGGGAGCTTACATGACACACCCGACGATGCAGCAGTCGCTAGTGCTCAGGAGACAGAATGCCAGTGACAAACACTCGAGTAGGAGGGGAGGGGGAGCAATAAGGAGGAGGAGAAATCCAAGGGACATGATACAAATCATCCAAAACAAAGGCACAACGAATAATGATACGAGTATCAATAGCTATCATAGTCGTGGAGTCTGTAGTGTGCTCCATAGAAAGTCCCATCTGTGTGCAGGCACGCACAGAAAGCAAGTTGAGCTAAAGGCTAGGCACAAAATGCACCTCAAAAACATATAGGGGGCCAGACGGACAATCAAAGCACACCACCCAACATCGTGGATCGGCAAGGACTGACCAGAGCCTGTGCAAACAGAGCGAACAGACGCAACAAGACCAAGAACAACAAAGTCACTCTGACGACAGGTCATGTGATGAGTGGCACCAAAATCGATGATCAAAGTGCCATCGGGATCACGAGCGGAGGATGTCACTGTACAATGGTCAATGGAGCACTCGACCTGAGATGGGCGCTGAGCAACAGGTGAGGAGGAACGACAAAGGACAGAGAGGTGCGACTCATGAATCCAATCAGTGTTGTCAGGCCCATTGTCATCACATGCCAGTTGTGCCCCCTACATGAGTCATCATGAACGACGAGAACAGACGAACAAACAGTTTGTGAACCACCCGGCAGTGACAACACACTTGCACCTCCCTGAAAGCGAAGCGTGAAAAGATGACGGAGATCGGCGATGGTGTGGTCTTGCGAGTCCGGGTCGCCTCTGCCCGTCGGTGAGGAAGCAAGAACTGCTCCAGTCATGGTGGTGGCGCAATTGGAGGCATTTCTGCTGGACACTTGAAGACACTACGTGTGTGATTCACGCCCAATGAAGTGGCTTCTGGCACTCGTTGTAGCGATGAGCTCCTCCATAGTTGTAGTAGTGGACAGTGCATCAACTGCTACTGCCTGAGGACTACCGCTGCTGCTGCGATTGCTACTGGCCTGAATCACACTTCTTCCTACCCTTCTTCCCCCATGGCGCAGCTGCCACACCTTACATCTGAGTCGGGGTAGGCGGGTGGAAGGGGAAGAGGAGGGTGTCCTAGAGGATGAAGAAGTAGTCTATAAGAGGGGCGTCGGCGGTGAGGCGATGACTGCTACAAGAAGAGAACTCTCTTGGTGGGCCAAAGATGCCTCGTGGGAGGAAGTCACGTGGAGGTTAAGCTGATGCGCCCAAAGGAGGAGCTGAAGTGAGGTGGAGAAGGGCTCAAGAACGGCGTCGCTGTACCCCAAGAGGATGTATGCGTGCTCGATACGAACTCCGATCATGAACGTGCGAAGCGCCCAAAATCGTGTACCTCATGAAGTCCCAAGGCGCATGTAGGTGCGCATGGCATGCTGCTAGTAATCGGCTGTGGGCTCAGCAGGTCCCTAATGAAGGGAGTGAAAGGCACGTGAGCCGCGCGGGTGGGGTGCGTCTCTCCAGCAAGCATGGACAGTGCCAAGTCCCAGCCCCCACCTGGATGAGCACCTACACCCGTGCCGGTCTCCCCAAGGAAAGGGCAAAAGTCTACAACAGTCTCGCGCGGCATGGCGTAAAGGAGTCTGCGCATGGCCCGAGCTGCTGTCCGCGCCTGTGCACTGTCCGTAACGTGGTATAGACTGTGATTGTAGGGCCATACTCCCTCTGAAGTAGCCCAGACCTGGAAGAGAGTCTCCCAACAGCCAAAGTCGTCATCGCTGACATAGGATGGAGGTGGTGTCTCAAAGTCCTTGGGTTGCCACTCCGTGGGGAGAGCAACCACAGGGACGAGGGATGGGGAAGATGCCGAGATGAGGAAAGTCGCCTAGGTAGGGGTCAGGCAAGGATTGGATCTGCGGTAAACAGGAACCAGAACGCATCTAAAGCTGGCGGAGACGCTCCTAAAGCTTGTGAATCTCCCTGTCGTGGGTGTCATCCTCCATGCCAGGCACGTTGAGGTCCTCATCCAAAGGATCGAAAAGTGGCGGATCTTGTCCAAGTGCTCTGCTTGGTGGAGATGTTCACTGCTCTGCAGAAGGTATGGCACCGTCAACTCCCCGGATGTTTGGTGTGGGACCGTGGACTGACCACGAATAAGATCAGTGAGCTCATGGATGGCATCAGTCTGTTGCTAGTGGTGATGACGAATCTCATCCTGCTAACCACGGAGGTTTGCAATGGCCTGTGAGCGTGGGCTCATGACCCCTCGGAAGGAGGAAGAGGGATCTGGTGGTCCTTTGTCCTTGTCACCGGTCGGAGCCATGTCAACGATCAGTATGGACAGGGACGTCAGACTGATCAGATTTCAGAATTGTCAGCATTTTTCAAGGATTTGCAACGCTCATGAAAGATGATGGTTCAGCCAAAAAATTGGCGAAGTGTTGGTGCTCACGTCATCACTCACGTCAGCATGAAGGCTGTCCAAATGAGGCAAAAGTTGGAGAGATTATGCGCCAAAGGATGGTGAAGGTAATCTCGGTGGTTTGGTACAAAAAAACCTTAAGAAAGGTGAAAAACGTCACCATTTTCTTCTCAGTCCAAAATCCGGAAAAAATTATAGATCTGATAGCGTTGTTTCATTTCTTTGAGCCTATAGGGCATGAAATAAGGCGGGAGTGGAAGGGATGGATAGGGTTTTACAACAGCTTTCTAACGAGCTCTTGCAAACCAAAAGTGGTGGTCAAATGGGGCAGTTGTGTTCTCTCACGTCCGAGGAGGGTGGTATGTGCGACCTGAGTGAAGCTTCTGGGACCCTTTACAGACCCCTTTTCAACAACTCATGCCTCGTGGTGGTAACGTGGTGATACGGTTGCAAGGGTGTCTTCCTTGCTGCAATCTACTGCGGCCGGTCACTGTGGATTGGTGGGTCCTCCCGAGATCGTGGCTTTTGCTCTGGCTCTCACTACTACTGCCACTGCTGCGTCTCTGCTACGCAGCTTAACGAGGGATGCCTTGCCACTCTCATACCATGAGAAGATGTGTACAAGCTTCTTAGCGACACAGCTGTTGACTGGGCGTCAGCACCCCGTCAAACGATGACAATAGTCACAGGTCGTACACACAATGGCAAGGGTCGGGCTAGGAGACACAAGTCAGAGTATCATAATGCTTCAATAAAATTTGCAGATAGAGATGACAAATGAAAGGTCCATGGCATAAGTACCTACCGCGGCGCACGGCGAGTGTCGCACGTGTTGGTTTGTGTGGCTTCCACCCGTCACGACCGACGCTGATGGATTACCCATATACCCACATTGGGGGTATATAGTGTACAAGAGCGTGACGACACGACAGGCCTTCGGAGTGTCCCGAGACTTCTCTAGCATGTACGACAGCGCCGGCGAGACGCGGTCGATGCATTCCGGTAGTCCTGTGGGCTTGTCCGGAGCTAGGAGAGTTTCCTCGGTGGGTTGAGACCCGCGCACCCGGTGGACTATACCGGTGCGACGAGGAGACCCGGTGGCTGTACTACCGCTTCCGATGTTCTAAAAGCCGTGTGTGATGTCTAGAGTTGATTCTTAGATTTTCTAGCACTGCTCCTATTTTCTTGGTGGTCGAGACCCGGGCACTTCGAGAGCTGTTCCGGTGCCTCGAGCAGACCACCATTATTGTTATCGTGGTGTACGCAGTGTGTTCTCCCCGCTGACCCGTTTGGGCTCAGCAGGGGTATCGGGGCCCGGTGCGGCTAGCTGCCGGTGCCCATACTTAAGCCCGCTAGGGGCTCATTTGTACTCTCTCTCCTTGTTCTTTTATATTCAGTGTTCCAGACTTAGCCAAATTCTTGTCGTCTTGCATCGCACTCACACACAGAGCTCATGTTCGTTTTTGCATGGGCTTGCATGTCTTAAAACATTTCCAATTTGGTATCAAAGCACAGGGGGGCGTGTGAGCAGCAAAAGAAGCAACAGTGGGCGGAACACAAAGAGAACGCGCCACGTGGCGCCACGCCGGCAACAGCGTGAGGGAGCGCGAAGCGATTGTACGTGAACGCCACAAGGGCGGTGAGCCGCACACAGCAGCACTAGCGACTGCGGTGGCAATAGCAAAAGCAGCAGCAGCATCAGCAGCCACAAGAGCAGCGGCGGCAGCAATAGTAGCCAGTGCAGTTGCGGTGCAGAAGCAGTAGCAAGAGCAGCTGTAGCAGTGCATCAGCCGGTGTAGCAGCGGCGTCACTAGCAGCAGCACATAGCAAAAGCAGCAGCCACTACAACGGCGGCAGCAGCAGCAGCAAAGTGCAGCAGCAAGTAGCAACGGCGGCAGGAGCAAGCGGCAGCCGCGGTAGAACCAAGCAGCAACATCAGCAGCTTCTGTGCAGTTTAGCAGCAGCAGCAGCGGAAGCAGTAGCAGCAGTTGCGAGGGCAGCATCGAGCAACAGCAGCAGTTGCTACTGCGCAGAGTAGTAGCAACATCAGCGGCAAAAGCAGCAACAACAGCAGCAGCTGCAACAGGTGCACCCGCCGCTGCAGCTGTTGCTGCTGCAGGAGGGCCTCGTAGCCCTCCTATGAGGGACCCCACCCCCTTAGAGGGGCCCCCTCGACCCCATCAGGGGGCCTCTCCGAGGAGGGGGCCCGTCGACCCCTTTCGCCCCCCTCCCCTCCTTTCAAGGAGGCCCTCGGAGGGCCCCGTTGAGCCCCTCCGAGGGGCCCCTCGGAGGGGCCCGCCGGCTCCGTCGGCCGACGGACGGAGGGAGGGGCGGACCCCCCCCCCCTCGCCTCCTCACGCACTCGCTCGCTCGCTCACTTGCTCACTCAATTTTTTTGCGAGCGAGCGAGGAGCGAAGAGGGGGGGCGGGAGGCGACCTGACATCGCCCCCTTGTTTTTTTCATTCCCCCCCAATCCTGACCTGCCCCCTTTCTAGGGGGCAATCTAGAACCGGGTGACGGTCACACCCGGGGTGAGCAGAAGAGAAAAAAAAGGGAGGGACAAGAAATAGGGGGATATAGAAAATAAAAAGGTGGTGGGTGAGTGCAACGAAGAAACAAGGAAAAAAAGGGGGTGGCGAGGGCAAGGAAAAAAAAACAGTAAAAAAAGGGATAATCTTCCAACTACCATCGTCGCAGCAGTATCAGCTTTCATAGCCGCAATCATAGCAGCATCAGGCGGTGGACTGTCAACGACTACATAGTGCGGCGACAACGCCAGCGCTTGCAATTTCGCCTTCACAGCCGAAAGCGGATTGTGCGTCGGCGGCGATCTCCACTTCGAGACGCTTCCTGTACTGGCGTCTTCCTGGGGCCCGTGGATTGGTGCGCGCACTTCACTCCGTACGATCGACGGCGGTTTCGAGTCTTACCATCTGCGAGGGCTATGTCATCTACCGCTTGGAGCAGCAGCCACACTTGCAGCCGCCACTACTTCTCATCCTAGAGCAGTCTTTGCTATATTAGTGGCAGCATTGTTAGTGGCCGTAGTTAGTCAGAATCTAGTCTCCGGGCGTGCTATGGTAGTGCACCACTTCCCGTCTGGTCACGTTTGCTGACCCGGACGCCGTGACCTCCACAAATGACAGTACCTACTGGCCTAATTCTCTCCCGTGACTTGGTGTTTGCCACCAGGAGTAGGTGCCCTCGGTACCTATCCATCGTCCAGCGCGCGAGATGAGTGCGTAGACATCTGAGCAGGCACCCTACGCGTTCGCCTGTTACTATTGTGGTGATGGAGGTCATGGTTGGTGTCGTTGTCGGACGTGCCCTCCCGGCTGGCATCCACCTTGGCTACAGCCTCGTCCGAGCCTGTGTCCTCCGCAGCATGCGGATCTGCCGGCGTTGGTAGATCCTCTTGCTGGACCTCTGGCGAGCATACTTGCCGAGATCCACGGCCTGCGGCAGACGGTGCAACGACTTTGTGACCTCGTCGTCACTGAGCGTGCTTCTGCTACTCGTTTGTCGATGGCCTGTTTGATCACATCTCCTCCATCCTCTCCTCCTTCCTTATCGGATGGTGTACCTTCAGCTCCACCTGCCAGCGAGTGCCAGGCTGCCACCATCCTTTCGATCCTCCACTCTCCTGTGACTACGACTCCACCTCACGATGACATGTCTTCATGCAGTCATTCCAGTCGAGTGACCCCGCGATGTCGACGTCAGCGCTTCGTACGCCGTTCTTGTGCCAGTTTTTATACAACCTCCACCTCCTCCACCTCCTCCGTTGCTGTACCTGTTGAGGGGGAGTGTGGTCACCATGCATTGCCTGATGTGACCGTAGCGACAGGATCTGCACTCGCGTAAGACCGTGGTGCCCGAGTGTCAGCTCAGGCAGACTCACATGATACGGTGACAGCACATGGCCGTGATTCCGATCTCGACATGGCGTTGATGGTGGAGATTTCCGTGTCATCGAGCTCGACTTTCATATCCAGGCTGGATCCAGATCTTCCGCAACAGCAGGTTACATCAGGAGGAGCACACACACGGCGTCCTTGGGCAGTGCCACTCGCGCCTCCGACCGGTGGAGGCCCAACGGCGGCACAGGAGTCCCGTATGGATCGAGATGCATCTACCGGACTTTTAGGAAAGTGTGTGCAGCAGGCTCACAGCAGTCCGGCGGAGGTTGTAGGGCTTGAGGCATGTATGTCATCAAGTTCGACATCTACGCTACGGCTGGAGACGGACGTTCTACAACAACAGGTTGCATCAGGAGGAATGCACGTGCTGCGCGCTTGGGCGGTGCCACGCGCGACTCCGACCGGTGGCGGCCAGGCGGTGGCACAAGAGTATTGTGCGGATCGGGATGCCCCGCACGGATCTCTGGGGGCGTTGGCGCACAAGATTCACACCAGTACGGCAGCAGTTGTCGTGCATGAGCAGAGTCAGCAGCTTGCTCTTTTGGAGATTGAGGCATTCTTGAGAGCAGCAGTTCTGAGAGGTGTCTTTGGGACACGTGCTACAGCAAACTCAGTAGGTTTCACCATGTCATCTACGCTACCTGAGCACCAGCTTCAACGTGAGGAGTAAACCATGTTCCCTGAGTCTACGTCCCGTGCACAGGATGGAGCACCGACACACATGACGGAGTCAGATGGTGGTCTTCACTCCATTATTGAGCAGGTGGCAGCGACCAGCCTTCCCGGCGAGACAGTGCGTGAGAGCCAGCTCCGCTTGCTGGTCGCCTTGACGGGCATTGTCGAGCCGGAGCTGTGCACACCTGTGTCCATTATGGCGGCATTCGAGGATACTGGAGCAGATCCATACATGCAGATGGAGTCACCTCGTCAGCAGGAGCTGAGTTATGCCCCCTCGATTTCACCTGTTGGTGACCCTACCGATCACATCGACGCCGAGAGTTGCAGTACCTGCACGGACGACGTATCTACATGCTCTACAGACTCTGACGACTCCTCCTTCTCCTTCTCTCTCGGCATGCAACCGCTCACTCCTCGCATGAAAGACACAAGCTGTGATGTGGATGCGACACCTGCAGCTGCATCCGATCTTCCACTGTCTCAGCACATTGCGAGTTTGGTTGATCCCCAGGAGGACGCAGCAGCACCAGTTCCTTCGTCTTCAGCAGCAGAGATGCAGATGGCACTACACTCACGAGTTGTGCAGTCTGCATGTGTAGGATCCAGTGAGGCAAAGTTTATTCTACACCAGGTCAACATGGGCCACCTCAACATGTCCGAGGCACATTATGCTGATCTGCAGGAGCGTGTAGTCATGCTACAATGGGAGATGATGGTAGCGCGTGAGCGATTCTCAGAGGAGGGCATCATCACTGCTATCGGCAGGAGCCTTCCGCGAGCAGCATCTGGCACACCTATACTCGGGGAGGATCTTGTACGAGCTCCGAGTATGACGTCCGTTGGGGACACGGTTATAGGACAGGTGAGCATGCCTTCGGCTTCTGCCATCCTCGCTCTTGTCGACCCCATCATCGCTCCTCCTTCTACTACTGCTGTCACGCACCTTCATCCACCCAACTGACCTGTCCCATCGTCATCTTCATCCATGAGTGGTGATCCGGTTTGTCGCTCCAGCTCCCCTCTTCTAGCAGTACACCCTTGTGCCTCAGGGTGTGCTATCTCGTATCGGATGCCAACTCTGCCACATCATCTACGCACGCGTGCTGCTCGCCCATTCCCTTTCTTCCGGCATACACAGATGCATCGCGACAGAGCGGAGAGTGGAGAGACTGTGAGTTGGGACCCTTCGTAGTCACGCGAGGACTGGTGTACCCCAGGTGATGCAGCTGCGACGTGAGGAGTCGTAGCCGGAGACACCACTTTGTCTTTGAGGGAGGGATTCGACTCGTAGGTGACAAGAAGAGCTATCGCTGCGTGATGGATACACCACATGACTCATCGCCCAGGGTGTATTCAGCAACGACATCAGCATCTCCATCGAGGACATCGCTGCCAAGTTCATCTGCCCAAGGGGAGTGTTGTGTGGACCTCGACCTGACGCGACATCATGGGAGATGCATGGAGAGATCCATGCTCTGTTGTGAGCATCTACAGCATCCCGCATGTGGCTCATGCTATGTGCCTTCACTACTGCATGTAGATGGTAGCACCCTATTGGTCGAGACCCGGACACTTGGTCTGTTGTACCAGGGTCACAAGGATACCATGTGATCGTGTGTCTTCATGTGTGGCTATACTGTGTGTGTGGCATGTGCATGCGAGCTGTTGGTCGAGACAGCGGTGCGTTGCACCTGTGTTACGAGGAGATCCTCCAATGATCCTCTGTTTGGATGATGATACTATTGTGTTGGATTGCTCGTAGCGGTCGAGACCCGGGCCCTGGTACCGCCAGTGCCACGAGGAGACCATCTTGTCGTCTGATACGTGTATCGTGTGCATTCCACTGGTTTCTGTGCGTGTGCATCACTCCTCTCATGATCGAGACCCAGACACTTGGTGGGCTTTGCCAGTGTCCAGGGAGACCCTACATGGATAGCACATGTGTGTGTGTGTGTGTGTGTGTGTGTGTATGTGTGTGTGTGTGTGTGTGTGTGTGTGTATGTGTGTGTGAGAGAGTTCACTCATGCATATTATGGCTTGCCATACACTGTTTTTCCATGCCTTGGCTCACTTTCTTCTGGCGTTGACGGCCATGTCAGCCAGAGGGGAGTGTTGGTTTGTGTGGCTTCCACCTATCACGACCGACACTGATGGATTACCCATATTCCCACATTGGGGGTATATGGTGTAGGAGAGTGTGACGACATGACAGGCCTTCGGAGTGTCTCGAGACTTCTCCAGCACATACGACAGCGCCGGCCAGACGCGGTCGATGCGTTCCGGTAGCCCTGTGGGCTTGTCCGGAGCTAGGAGAGTTTTCTCGGTGGGTTGAGACCCGGGCACCCGTCGGACTATACCGGTGCGACGAGGAGACCCGATGGCTGTACTAGCACTTTCGATGTTCGGAAAGCCGTGTGTGATGTCTGGACGTTGATTTTGAGATTTTCTGGCACTGCTCGTATTCTCTCGGTGGTCGAGACCCGGGCTGTTGGAGAGGTGTTCCGATGTCTTGAGGAGACTACCGTTATTATCATTGTGGTGTACGCAGTGTGTTCTCCCCGCCAACCCGTTTGGGCTCAGCGGGGGTGACGGGACCCGGTGCGTCTAGCTGCCGGCGCCCATACTTGAGCCCGCTAGGGGCTCATTTGTACTCTCTCTCTCTCTCTCTCTCTCTCTCTCTCTTTCTCTCTCTNAGGAGACTACCGTTATTATCATTGTGGTGTACGCAGTGTGTTCTCCCCGCCAACCCGTTTGGGCTCAGCGGGGGTGACGGGACCCGGTGCGTCTAGCTGCCGGCGCCCATACTTGAGCCCGCTAGGGGCTCATTTGTACTCTCTCTCTCTCTCTCTCTCTCTCTCTCTCTCTCTCTCTCTCTCTCTCTCTCTCTCTCTCTCTCTCTCTCTCTCTCTCTGTTCTTTTATATTCAGCGTTCTAGACTTAGCCAAATTCTTGTCGTCTTGCATCGCACTCACACACAGAGCTCATGTTTGTCTTTCCATAGGCCTGCATGCTCTAGAAATGTTTCCAATTGCACGCGGCAGCACAAAGTCTGTCCAAAAACTGGCCACTCACCACTGTTTGGGCCGCAACTCAGCATACATGTCAGAACGCTACACCTTGTAGACCTTGATGTGCAAAATCACAAGTCGGACGCTACGACTGGTCACATGCATGTATCCGGCATCAAACGGTGGACACACAATGCAAAAACATGCAAAGCGGGCCCACGGCTAGTCCATAGATAAAATCTTACGTGCTGTAGAGAAACCGCAAGAGGTCCTTCGTAGCGTCCATGTTGTGATGTTGTCAGTCATACACAGTTGTACAGTTGGTTGTGACCACTCGGGCGTGTCCATGCTCGTGCAGATCCTTGAGGCGGACCCAGCTGGAGACAGAGTTCCCTCAGGTGATGCTCCACCCACTGGAGGCAGCCTGGCAGCCTACCCAGTGTACCAAAGGGCTCCTTCAGCCCACGGACCACGTTTGGAGGTCTTCAGGATTTTCTCGGTGGACAGCCCTGCCAGGCTGATTTACATGTTTGTTTTCTTACACTCTCTGGCTGTTCCCGGACGTAGGCGTGTGACCAGTCGTTGTGTCTGTCTTTTTGTCGTGCATCCGTAGGATCAGACGGCGCTCCGTTTGGACGCTTGTGCGCAGAATTATGGCCAAAACAGTGGTTTTGGGCCGGTTCAGGTTTGACAGGCACCGCCGTGTGCGCCACCCGCCGTGAGCCACGGCGGCTATTTATGNCGTGCTGTCAGGCTAGCAAGCAGAAAGGCTAGGAAGCTTCCTGGAATCTTCTCATGGTATCAGAGCAGGCGAGCCAGTGCTCGTCGTGCTGCGCAGCAGAGACGCAGCAGCTGCAGCAGCAGTGAGCAGCAGCAGTGGCAGCAGCCCACAGCAGCAGCAGCAGGTCCTGGTTGGACCCATCACCACCCTGAGTCGCTTGAAGCGACAAGAGCACGCAGCGACGCATATGCCATCATCCTGATGCGTCAGAAACCGCAACGGCAGGTTCGTGCTGCAGCTGCAGCGTGCCACAACGGCTTGAGGCCGTTGGAGCCCTTGCGCGCAGCAGCAGCCGGTCCGAGGCCGCCCGTGTGGCGACTTGGAGCCGCAAACCGGGCGAGCAACAGCACCATCAGCGAGCAACAGCAGCAGCGGCGGCCGTGACCACTCAGGCACCAGAGGCACCAGTACCTTTTGTAGGTGCTGACTCCAGCCGTGCAGCTTCCTGGAAGCCGCACGGACGTGGAGGAGCCGCAGACGCAAATCGCGTCAGCCGCCATCCTCTCTTCACCCGCCTGTGCCGGACTCAAATAGCCACCAAAAGTTGCGTGCTATGGCTCGTTGGAAAGCTTAGATCTCAAGCTTTCCATCGCGCCCTTCCTCGCCTCATTTGGAGCTCTGTAGTCTCCAGCATTCACCGTTCCGCATCACTGGTTTGAATTTTTTTCATATTTTCGGCCTGAGCACAAAATGAGGTCGTTTTGGCCTTTTTTCCCCACTTTTTGAAGACGAAAATTTCACCATTGTCTTCAGCATTCTCAGAAGCCTCTGTGGTCCAAATTTCGCTTCATTTAGACAACCTTCTATTTTTAGTGGTGAAAATTTAAATTTTTAAATTTTCAGCACTTAGCCGATTTTTTGGTCAGAAGGTCGACTTTTGCCACCGTCCTAAATCGGCGAGAAACGCTGACAGTTCTGCGTTCGGACGACTTTTGCACCGCCTCAGCATGGAGCCGAGCAGCTCCAAGGGTAAGGAGCTGGAGGACACCGTCACGAGCGGGGGCCGCAGCCCACGCTCAAAGGCGATTGACTTCCTGCTGGTGGAGCAGTCGTCACTCNCACCATCAGCGAGCAACAGCAGCAGCGGCGGCCGTGGCCACTCAGGCACCAGAGGCACCAGTACCTTTTGTAGGTGCTGACTCCAGCCGTGCAGCTTCCTGGAAGCCGCACGGACGTGGAGGAGCCGCAGACGCAAATCGCGTCAGCCGCCATCCTCTCTTCACCCGCCTGTGCCGGACTCAAATAGCCACCAAAAGTTGCGCGCTATGGCTTGTTAGAAAGCTTAGATCTCAAGCTTTCCATCGCGCCCTTTCTTGCCTCATTTGGAGCTCTGTAGCCTCCAGCATTCACCGTTTCGCATCACTGATTTGAAATTTTCATTTTTTCGGCCTGAGCACAAAATCAGGTCGTTTTGGCCTTTTTCCCCACTTTTTGAAGATGAACATTTCACCATTATCTTCAGCATCCTCAGACGCCTCTGTGGTCCAAACTTCGCTTCATTTGGACAACCTTCAAATTTTAGTGGTGAAAATTTAAATTTTTCAATTTTCAGCCGAGTTTTTGGTCAGAAGGTCGACTTTTGTCACCGTCCTAAATCGGCGAGAAACGCTGATGGTTCTGCGTTCGGACGACTTTCGCACCGCCTCAACATGGAGCCGAGCAGCTCCAAGGGCAAGGAGCTGGAGGACACCGTCACGAGCGGGGGCCGCAGTCCACGCTCAAAGGCGATTGACTTCCTGCTGGTGGAGCAGTCATCACTCCGCCAGCGCCAGGATGAGCAGTCAGCTACGCTGCGACAGATCCGCGATGCCTTGGTCTCTCTGTCTGGGACACCGGGACATCAGCCCAGGAGAGAGAGAGAGGCAACCCCATCGGCCCAGGAGTCTGCTGGCCCCACTGCCGCTCCTGCGCAGAGACGAGAGTCCATGGTCGAGGAGTGGGATCAGGCGCCACCTCCCACTGGGGAGGACGCGCTTCGCCGGCTGATGGAGCAGATGAGGAGCCTGTGCATTGAGACACCGGCGCCCAGTCCGAGGGGACAGCAGCAGCAGCAGCAGCAGCAGCAGACCGACCCGCGTCAGGTCTCGGGTGCCGCTGGAGGAGCAGCATTGATGCCTTTCATGCCCTTCCCACGCCCGCTCCTAGCACCACCAAAGGTCCAGCTCCCCACGGAGCGACGACCCAAGGACTTCGAGACTTCCCCGCCTCGCTACGACAGCAAGGCGGGGTTTGACTGTTGGGAGGTGTTGTTTCAGGTATGGGCAGACTCAGAGGGAGTCTGGCCCTACTACCACAGCCAGTACCAGACGGCTGATTCACTCCAGTCCCAGACGGCAGCACGTGCCATGCGTGGACTGCTGTACGCAGCTCCACAGGAGACAGTGGTCGACTTCCGCCCCTTCCTGGGCGCGCCTGGGATAGGAGCAGGCGCAGACCCGCGCCGCGGCTGGGAGCTGGCGCTGACCCTTTTTGCAGCAGAGACTCATGCGACCCGGTCAGCGCGCCTTCGCAAGTTCCACTCCCTTCATCAGGGATCCTCGGAGTCAGCAGCTGATTATTGGCGTCGGGCCATGCGCCTGTACACTCGTCTGGGCACCGGAGGCGGCTCTCAGCTCTGGGCGCTGGACACCATCATGCTGGGAGTGCGCCCCGAGCTCACTGACACCTTCTCCCGCCTCGACCAGGACGTCCTCGCGTCCATGTCCGACACCCTGCAGCTGTTGCCCTGGGCGCAGCGGTACTTCATCCAGGTCGCGACAGCTAGCGAGGTAGCCCGCGCGCATCGGCAGGGCGCCATGGCCGCAGCAGCAGTGGGAGCGACGTCCTCTACGCCTTCCACACCGTCGTTCACCTTCACTCCCACCAGCTCCACCTCCGCCTCTCCCACTTCCTCCCCTGCTACTCCGACAGCCACTGTAGCAGCCGTGAAGGGGAAGAAGGCAAAGAAGAAGAGGGGACCGCAGCAGCCTTCCGGTGGCACCAGACGGGCGGTCCGCTGCCACAACTGCGGCAGACCTCATCGCTACACTGAGTGTCAGCAGGAGCTGGACTGGGCGAGGATCACCCGCGGTCTTCAGGCAGCCCACGAGGAGCGGATCCGCACTGGAGCAGCAGCCCGTGCCGCAGCGACCTTGGGGGCAGCACCGGCGGCAGATCCTCCGCCATCCGGGGGGAGTACCACGCCGGACCCGAGGGACCAGACCATCGCGGAGCTATGTTGACTGCTGGCACTTCGCTCACAGGGAGGTGCGAGTGTGCTGTCACAGCCGAGTGGTCTACAGACTGACTGTCCATCTGTGTTTGTGGCACGTGGTCGTACTTGTTGGGGGGCTACGTCGCCTGGTGAGGATGAGTCTGACAGCACAGAGTGGTTGAATGAGTCGCATCGTCGTGCATTGTCCCACTGTACTGCCACACCTACTGAGCATCCAGCAGAGGCAACGTGCTCCGTTGCTCGTTGTACCGTAACCACCACAGGTCGTGAGGCGAGTGGCCACTGGATCATTGACTCAGGGGCCACTCACCACATGACCTGTGACCGTACCGCCTTTGTCGTGCTTGGTCCTGTTGGGTCTGTTCGGTCAGTGCGGACAGGTTCTGGGCAGTCACTACCTGTTAAGGGGACAGGGGTCGTACGGTTCGATGGTCCATCTGGTCCCGTGTATCTTTCTAACGTGCTTTTTGTGCCTGATCTTGAGCTCAGCCTGCTCTCTGTCCGTGCCTGCACGAGGATGGGTCTCTCTGTTCACCACTCCATTGATGATGCCACGATCACTGCACTTGACACTTCCACGGTTGTGTTGCGTACCTCTGTTGTGGATGACCTGTATCGCATCATGCGCTGCTCTGCTCCTGACTCTTCCCCTTGCTCATCTGCCCGCGTCTTTGTCACAGGGGTGTTGTCTCCTGACCACCAGCGCCTGTTACATCGGCGCCTGTGTCATGTGAGCACGGACACTGTGTCCAGGCTCATTCGTACACAGCCCGCTCTCGGTCTTGACGCGGCTTCCTTCGAGAAGCCGCCCAAGACCGACTATCTGTTCTGCGCTAAGGGCAAGATGCATCGATACACCTACCCTGCCTCCGTCACTCGCGCGCAGCGTCCCCTGAAGCTTGTCCACTCGGACCTCCTCGGACCTCTCCCTGTCGAGTCTATTGCTGACCGTGGTCGGTATGTTCTTACCCTCACGGATGACTTCACCCGCATGCGGTGGGTCTACTGCCTCCGCCACAAGAGTGATGCTGCTCTAGCCGTGCGCTTGTGGCTCGTGATGGCCGAGCGTCAGTCTCGTCACTCCCTCCACACCTTCCGCTCTGACCGCGGCAGTGAGTATCTCGGTGAGCTGACCACTCACTTCGCCAAGCTTGGTATCTCTCACCAGCTCTCGGCCCCTGCTACGCCACAGCAGAACGGTGTGTCCGAGCGCTGGAACCGCACCATGGAGGACGCGGTTCGCGCCATGCACGCTGAGTGCGGTCTCCCGGAGTCCTTTTCCTTCGAGGGCTTCGCCTACATGACGTGGGTTTGGAACCGCCTCCCGCATGGTCCCTTGCCGAACCACGTCACGCCGTATGAGCTGTGGTTTGGTCACCGTGCGGACCTCAGGCTCGCTCGCGTCTGGGGTTCCTTGGCCTGTGTCTGGTACACCAAAGACTAACAGGGGTCCAAGGTCTCTCCGCGCGGCCAGATGTGTGCCTTCCTCGGTGTCCCCTCGCGCTCCAAAGCGTGGCGTTTCTGGGATGCGGGTCGCCACCGCATCGTTGAGTCGTGCGACACGCTGTTTTTTTAGGCACTATCGTACCGCGACCTGTCTGCCATTCTCATCCAGGCAGCGTCGCACGTTCCCACCTGTGAGGCCTCCCGTCGGATGGAGGAGTCTACCCCACAGGGTGAGTTCGTCCGGGGTGCCACCGGGGTGGTACCGTCGCTGGCCACCATTGACCCGGCCATCATTGACCCGGCCATCGTTGCTGTCGGGCCTGTAGTCTCTACGCTTGCCCCGCTTGCGCCCGCCACGACTGTCTCGCCTGCGCCTGCCGCGCCTGCCTCACCCGCGCCCACCGCGACTACCTCGCCCGCGCCTACCGCGACTGCCTCGCCCGCACCTGCAGCGCCTGCTTCGTCCGCACCTGCAGCGCCTGCTTCGCCCGCACCTGCAGCGCCTGCTTCGCCCGCACCTACAGTGCCTACTTCGCCTGCCGGGGCTGCACCTGCCGCCTCTTCGTCTGCGACGCCTGCCTCACCCGCGCCTGCCGCGACCGTCTCGTCCGTGCCTGCAGCGCCTGTTTCGCCCGCGCCTGCCGCGCCTGTCTCGCCCACGCATGAAGCGTCTCCAGAGACAGCACCTGCCCTCCCTGTGCCAGAACCGTCGGTCAGCTCAGACTCGGGCTACTCCCGTGGACCAGGTGGGCGTCTCCGCCCACTGGCCTCACGAGCACCTTCGACTACGGTTGCGCCACCCAGACGACGCACGCGCAGCGTGCACAGTGGTGACCCTGGCACAAAGGCTCTCGGCCTAAGTGTCCAAGGCACCTACACGGAGGTGCACCCAGCTTGTCCCATTGGGCACCAGCTGATCGCTGACGAGCACGAGGCTGCACAGGCAGCTGCCGCTGACCTAGTTGCGGTCCGTCCGACCCATGAGGCATGTGTCCTGGCCACCCGGAGCTCCCCTTTGACGGTCCCTGATCCAGACACGTTAAAGGAGGCTCTCTCAGGAGAGGATGCTGAGCAGTGGCGGGCCGCCTGTGAGGACGAGCTCAGGGCCATCCGGGAGCACGGAGTCTTTGAGCTGGTCGACCGTCCTGAGGGACGGAAGGTCGTGCAGGCCAAGTGGGTCTTCCGCAAGAAGGTGAAGCCTGACGGCTCACTGGACCGCTATAAGGCCCGCTTGACTGCCAAGGGATTCTCTCAGGTTGAGGGGATCGACTTCACTGACACCTTTGCCCCTGTTGGCCGCATGACCACAGCTCGCGCGCTGCTTGGTGTGGTCGCTCAC
>SZWC01002402.1:18092-54157 GCA_023375785.1 Penium margaritaceum
ACACGACACGACAGGGCATGGCACGGCACGCGAGCACGGCACGGCACGGCACGACACGACACGACACGACACAACATGGCACAACACCACACCACACCACACCACACCACACCACACCACACCACACCACACAACTCGATCCGAAACCGCACAACATGACACATCTCGACACATTACGCCGTGCCTCAATGAGACACGGCGTGGCAGAACACAAACACAGTGAACAAAGCTAGCACCACAGTCACTGCACAAAGCACTAAGCACGCCAGCACGCAACAACAGAGGCATGGCCACCACACAGTCTCCACTGGCTCCAGTCTCTCACAGGCCACCACAGGCCGGCTTGGTTGTCAACTCACTCGGCCCCTCAACCCCTCCATCTCATCCGCTCCCAGCCAACACCACTCCCATCAAAAAGCGCAGGAACTCCCCGCAAGCCCTCCGGTCAGCTCAAATGCCTCCCGCCAACCCTCTGGCCCGCGCAGCGTCCTCTTGCCCCATGCTCGTTCGCCATGCACTGCAGCCTACTCCACGCTCCCTTGCCTCCACAGCTGACTCCCCCCATGGCCTCTACTGGCCCCACCACCCTCCTCCCCACACTCCACCGCAGCGTGCCCCCTTATCCTCAGCACAACCCTGCTGTCTCAGCCAGCAGCAGAGGCAGCAGGAAGGGCCACGAACGACTCGTGGAGTGCGGGGCCAACAACAAGTCACAGCATCACCTGCAGCACGAAACGTCACCGTCCGCGGCACATCTCCTCTACCCCGTCCTGCCCAGGACGGCGTGAAGGAGGGGGTGGACTTCTACGACCTACCCCTAAGGTCAACCGCACCATCGACCACTACCCTGCCGGTTGCACGACTCCAGCGCTACTGATAATGCAAGCCCTGCTCTTGTTGTTGCTGCTGCTGCTGCTGCTGCTGCTGCTGCTGCTACTGCTGCTGCTGCTGCTGCTGCTGCTGTTTCTGGTGGTGGTGCTGCTGCTGCTGCTGCTGTTTCTGGTGCTGCTGCTGCTGTTTCTGGTGCTGCTGCTGCTGCTGCTGCTGCTGCTGTTTCTGGTGCTGCTGCTGTTGCTGCTGCACTCCCTCGTCTTTCTCTGCCCTCCGTGTTGCCTGCCCTTGGCGGAACCCCAACCCCAACCCCACCCTTCAGTACAAAGGCCAAGACGAAGGGTTTGCCAATTCTGAGGACAGGGCTTTGCAAAGCTCGAACCTGGATGGTTAGGACTTTGTGATTGAGCGGATACAACCCTTTGTTGTTCCACGCCTTTGCTTGTACGACCATATGGTAATTCATATTGTTTTTCCCATGTGCAGACTTAAGCATTGCTATGGCCCCAGTACGAACTTCCCCGAGAGCGATGTTGCACCACCACCTCTTGTACAAGTGGACGGGAATACGGAGTATGTGATCAAAGATGTTCTCGGACATCGATGCCGTGGAAAAAATGACCGAGTATTTGTTCAACTTGCATGGCTACAACACCATGCACAATTGGTATTCTTACAACAACCTTCAATTTGTCGATCATTTGATAAATGTATTCTTTCTTTGCTATCAGCATATGTCTTCTAACGCGCGGGATGTGGTGGCTAAACGGGGAGTTGTTATGTCCCTCACGTACACGAGTCTGTAAAATCCACGATCAGGTATTTTTGTCATTATATTCGTGGCCAACCGTGCGACGACCTTAACATCTTTAGGCCGGTCGGTCGAGGGCATTTTGGCCACCTGCCTCAACCTTGAGTGTTACCTTCGAGGAGGCTTTAAAAACTTTGACCACTTTCCATAATGGTCAAACAAAGTGTCGCAAGCCATATCATTGTTTTGATTTGTTTCGGTCGACCTTTTAACGGTGTCATGCTTTTACAAACCGCGCATCGGTATTCACAAAATCTTTGACTTCTTGGCAGAGCTTCTTGAAGTAGCCACTCAAAGAGTGACCTCGCACTCATCACTTGGCTGGAGCGTTGAGGACCCAACATATGCCTCGTTGTGATTCTGGTCATTGTATATATGTGCTCGACTCACTTGACACTTGTCATCGAAGTACACTTACGGCTTAATACAACTTATCCATTGGTCCCAATTTTTTCAATCCTCCATTGTTCTGTACCTCATCCCTATGAACGACCTCTGTTCCGCTTGGCAAAACAATAACGATGGAAGGGTCAAGCGCCGTTGAAACGTTGACCTAACAACCTTAAAAAACTTATTCCATTTGTGATTATTCTGTCAAACTTTCAAGAAATTGGTCAAACTTGTCACAATCTTATAGGGAGGAACATCGTAAGCCAGGAAAAGTGGCACAAATGGACTCAAATGATCAGTGTCAGAAGCCAAAGGTCAACGTGCAGTAGGCCATGAATTTAATGACAGGAATTTCCTCGCTAAAAACTTGAGACTCGTGTATATCATTTACACAAATCTTCCCACCCATTTTAGCCACGAACTCTTGGCGTGTTGTAGAAAATATGTCAACGTGGACAGGAGTCATGATTGATCTGATGATCGACGTCTGAAACATTGTTGTGGTGCTCCTAGCGACTATGCAAAGCAAAATAGCCTTGCCAATGGACTAGATACTCTATATGTGTTGGTGCTTGCTAGCATAGACCAGTCAACATGCACGTGATAGGAGCCAGGTGTGATGTCATGGGAAGAATCAAGCTCTGTTCTCATTTGTGTAGAATGTATCGTGAAAGGAAAAACAAGGTTAGGCACTGTTAGCAAAGTGACATAGGCCGGTTGATTGGGCCACCCAAAAGAGGTTATCAACATGGGATTCGGACGCCATCCAAATATTGTACCTAACCATGAAGTATAGCTGCTTTTGGTGGTTTCTCACATGCCAAAATAACCTGGACGTGTGGTTCACAGGGATCAATAACCTGACATCACTTTTCTTTTGCATGCATGACTGAAATGACACTAAAACCACATTAACTACAAGCCTATGTGGATGCATGCCCTCATGTGGTACATGTGCTCCATGTCGTTCTATAATAATAATATCAAGCATGTCAACTTTGATCACTACATGCGAACCCTCAACACATGCAGAGTGGGTGTTGTGATTGCCACTTGAGAACTTAGCTAAAGAACGAGCATTTTGCGCTCCATGACGTGTACATCTGTCTTACACCCAAGAGCTTTGATCCAAATCAATCACTTACAATGATATTCGCTCTATGCGTATGTGTATGGATAGACTTAAGATGTCATTTGCACTACACTCGTAACCAACAATTCCTAATGAATAATAGATGAACAGCCAGCACAGGCATAACAGATAAACAACCCACACACACATGATGATAAGAACACAACACATCACTCATGCATCAAAAGAGAAAGCCACCCTCGTCAATGAGGAACTTCACCAGTACAAAAAAAACCAACAATTTGCACAACTACTTTGGATGTTCCACTACTGAATGTCCTTGTAAAAAAATGTGTAATCTGTGGATGAGTATGGACCCAAATGACCACGACCTCCCCAGCACCAATGCGCTCATGCACAAGATGATACTTGATGTTGATGTGCTTTGTGCCTGAACGATGTATGCCATCACCCTAAGCAGTTTCTTTTGTACTTTGATTATTGGAGCGTAGTGTGATGCAACGGATGGGGACACGCAACTGTTGTAGCAAGCGGGATCGCTAAACTCTTTCACACGTACCTACACCAAGTGCGACATACTCCACCTCGCTCACACTGCGTACAATGCAAACTTTTTTACCACTCTTCTAGAATACAGTTATCCCACCAACAAATAATATTTAGCCAGTGCCATTGTGTGCATCTATGTCATGTGTCCAACCAATATCAGTGTCCTTGTAGATGACCAAAGGAGGCTGCACATGATACCTTAGGCAAACTCACGTTGTGGAGAGCGCATAGCAGACCACACACGAAGTAGCCTCACAGTGTCTCCGATGAGGCTGTTACAAGAAGTGGACTAGGAAATTGACTGAAAAGGCCACATCCGCCTGGGTGGTGGGGAAAAGGTACATGAGAGATTGGATTACTGTACAAGAAACTGAGTTCATCAATGACGTCGACTGTCTCCTCTAAGTATGCTGGATAGAGGGACTTCAACAGCCATTGACCCACTTGGATCATCTGGGTAGAGGGGTGGGGACATTAGTTAGCAAGGTCGTAAAGGGTTCGCCAAGACTGTAAACATAGAGGGCATAATGCACATGCAAGATGCGACACTGACAATTGCGCTCAAGCTCCATTCCAAGGAACACTCATGCTGGAACGAGATCCTTCATCTTGTATGTGGGCTATAGTAGGATCTTGACTGCCTAGACAACTATAGTGCTGGTTGAGGCAATGAGCGGGTCATCCACGTAGTCCATAATGGTTGTAAGAGTCTTAGTGGGGGAGCTCAAGAAAAGCACCGAATGTACAGTGCTACGACGATATTCACCTCTCTCAAGGGTGGAGGAGATCTCCATGTTCTAGCATTTTGGGGACGACGTGAGGCCGTAGAGGACCTTGTACAACCTCCACAAGCTACTGGTGTCGTCGGTGAATCTCGATGGTCAGACCATGTAGACATCTTTATTGAGATGTCCATGCAAGAAGACATTGTTGACATCCATCTCCTCTAGCTCTCAATCATGCTGTACAACAAGGCTCACGAGTGCACGGACAAGGGTGTAGCACCCGATTGGAAACAACTTCTCGTTGAAGTCTAGTACAAGGATATGACAATATTCCTTAGTTGTGGGGTGGGCTTTGTACTGGTCGACCACGTCATTGGATTTCAACTTCCTGAGAAGGGCCTAGTTGACTGGGAGGTCAACGAGCTGAAATGCACCGTCTTTCTTTAGGGAACTCTTGAATGGCCTTTCTCCACAGGTCGGCATCATCCTCCTCACATGCCCGTACTATGGTTGGCTTTGGTGGAAGTGAGGGAAGTCTACTTGCGGCAAATCATGCAGCAACGTAGCATGCAATTGAAGCCTTGAGAGTATAAGAAAAACACGTGTGCAACAAGGGCATGCTCAACATCTTAGCTGGGATGGAAAACATTGACAGCAAGACCGAGTGCATTGAGGCCGGTGGGTCTGGCAAATGGCCCAGCTACAGAAGATGATGCACTGGAGGATTGAGTGAGGTAAGTGGCTGAATGCTGAGGGAGGGAATAGATACTACCTCCACATGTGTATGGCTTAGGAGTATCTAAAGGTGCCTGGGACTCAGGACATGGCTATGCTATGTTAGTATATGTAACAATGGGAAGTTCTGGGGCAAAATACAAGCTAGGAGAAGAGTGTGATCTTGATTGCACAGGGTCACCTGTGGGTGCGAACTCCAGCTCATAGACCGCTGGGGACATTGAGGTTGGTGGCGAGTCTGGAGGAATAGCAGACATACAACTAGAATAATTGTGTAAAATACCATCAAGGAAATCGGCTGGTGATGACTATGCAAAGGACAACGAAGAGGTATGTGGAGAGGAACATGGAGAGGACAGGGAGTTAGTGACACGTGTAGCTGAAGAAGTACCCTTGAGATTGGAGGTAGACATAGACCCATCCCCCCCGAGCCAAAAAAGTGTGGTTAGAGAATAAGATGGGACGATGCGGGATGGGTTAGGAAAAAAGACATCCTCAAAGAAGAGAGAGTCACGAGACTCAATGACACGATAAAAACTTGTTTCCTAGAAGCACCAAGCCTTGGACATCGTTGAGACACCTAGGAAGATACAGAGGCAAGCATGAGGACTGAGTCTACCATCACAAAGATTATCGAGCAACCAGACAACAGCACTACAGCCCCAGACACAAGCAAGACGCAGGTCAACACCACGACCAAACCAGTACCCGAAGGGAGTGACATGTTGGGGAAGTGGACCATGAGGGACACGGCTTCAGACCGACGTCATGTAAGACTTGGCCCCAAAAGAGTAGTGAGTAGATAGGTGTAAGGCAGTAAGGAGAGTGTGGACGACATCAACAAGGGCGTGGCTTGAGCGCTTGAAGAACCCATGTCATTGGGGTGTGTAAGAATATAAGGCTCCATGTACATCCCTTGAGAAATCAAGAAACCGGTGGTGGTTCCCATGTACTCGTTGCCACGGTCACATAAAACACCACAACGACGGTGACCACAGTCAAGTTCAACTTGTGAACCACGACATGAGATTTAGACGCGTGTCACTCTTTTGATGAAGAGCAAATACCCAACACATGCGAGAATAGTCATCGGTGAGACAAAGGACAAAGCGACCCATTCTACCGAGGGTGCCATGAGGGAGGGGAATAATGACATCAACATGCTGGAGGTGAAGCGGGTGGGAAGTGCGACTGTCAAAAGTGGAAAATTGGGACCGATGTATTTTGCCACGAGCATAGTCAAGTGAGTCAGCCGTGTAGGTAGTGGGAAATGAGGATGCATCAAGACCGTGAGCAAGCTGGTGGCAAATAAAACTGCCAACTACAACTGTGTGAATCTGGCGTAGATGATGATGCAAGAGCTATGCGTGCTCAGTGGCAAGAGAGCGAGCAACATGGACAAGCACAATGATGGCAAGGACGGACGTAAAAAGAGGCACGTGGAAGTGGTGATCGTAGTGCGCACCACGAAGCAATACACACCTATAGGTGCGATGGGACATAGATGGAATGCCGTAGCTGGAGGAGAATTCCATGCCCTGGTTGTCAAGAGTCATCGCAAACAGCAGACTAAGCTCAAGAGAGGGCACATACAACAGATAATGCAGTAAGTGCTCCCTCACCAGGCCCACAAAGCAAACTACACTGACACCTTGAAGTGGAAGAAGTTGGCCACAACATGTACAAACGAAGCGAACACAGCCAACAAGACCCACCGAGACAAAAGATGAGCGTGAAAACATCATTTGGTGGGTGGGATCGGAGTCAAGAATTAAAAAATCCCTGCACAAGTGCAGAGAGGAAGGAACATGACCAACAGCCTCAAGTGAGAGACAAGATCTGAGCTATTGACTACAAGTGACAAGACCTTGAAAAGGACAAACAAGGTGCAAATGTTCAATCTATGAATTCCCAATAAGCAGGCTCTCCTAAACATAGCCAGTCATAGAGCCACAAAGGATATAGATGGAATCACATGCAAATAACATCAGACCTGGATATCCACTCTCACCTCCCTTGTCACGAAGGTGATGCTGGTGGACAACATGAGAGAGTGTTGCGTCTAGCTGATGAGCGTCCTCTGGGAGGTAAAAAATGACAATGACTTGAAAGGGTGGATACCGGTGGAAACAATTGGGTGAGATCCACGGAGGATGAGTATGCTGGATGGTGGAGGCTGGTAGAAGGAGGGTCCTCCCAATGATGGAGGTCACCTCCAAGTGTAAAACTGTAGGACGGTGCAACAACAGTGTTGCAGACAGTGGCTATAAACGATGGATGGGGCCTGGCCAAGATAGTCAATGGAAAAGCAAAAGTAGAGGTGCCACTGCTGACGTAAGACCGTGCCTAGTTGGCATGCATGGCAGAGGCAAGGCGTGCATCATCAGGAGGTAAGGGGCACTTAGGTGTATCGTGTCCAAGAGCGCCATAGTCCCAGCATGTAATAGTGCTAGAGGAGGAGGAAGAAGACACAGAGATTGTGGAGTACTTACTCTTCTCACATCCACCTTGTCTACTAGGCTGCCCTCCACCCAAAGAGTTGCCTTTGCCTTTCCCACAATCCCAATTAATGTCGAGTAGCTAGAGAGGTAGATGACATGGAAGAGGGAGATGAAGAGGATGCTGATGAGGAAGTGAAGGGAGCATTCGGTAGACTATGCGCGGTTGTGGCTGCTGCAAAAGCAACACGATGGATGCGTCTGTCCTATAAGTTGCTCACAAGTCAGTGAGACACTGTACCGTGAATTCCCAGAGGGTCCCCATGCCAGTGAGAACGGGCTCAACATCAACGTGCTCAAACTCAGATGCTTTGATCTCTCTGAAGTTGTTTTAGAGCTTGAGGATGAGGCTGTTGATGATGGAGAGAACAATTGAGAGCTAGCCGAGAGCTTCCTCACCAAAGTGGTGCAAAAGACAAAGACTACAAGCCCAGTAGGCATCAGCTTTCTTGTCATCGTGCATGGTGAGTGCGTTGAATTGGATAATGAGAATTCTCCGTGTTGCATATGCTGTCACTGTGGTGTGGTACTTGATGAATACATAGGCAGCGGTTGGTTCAGCCGACGTGTGACGTGCGGAGTCAGCATTGAACGACCTGATCTCATCAATGAGATTTTCCAGCCCTCCCTTGAGGAGTGCAAAAACAGCTCCGGCTCCTTTTGACGGGTTTAGGGCATGGAAGCATTCTCATAGCTACTCGTCTTGGGCCCATGCACTGAAACGTGTTTCTCAATACGAGAAGGTGAGGTTGAGAGTGAAGTGAGGTAACAACATGTTATGTTAAAGTTGCTTTGAAGCTGGAGGGGTAATGCAAGGGCTTTGGTGGCAGTTGCGCCAATGACTACGGTGACTGCAAGAGGATGAGACTCAACGGCAACAGACTTGGCAGACATGGAAACAGGTGGGGTGGAAAATGCAATGACAATACCAGCATCAGTATATGTAGAGGGGATGGTCCGCAGTGTGGGTTGCAGGCAATTGAGGACCAAGTGAGCAATGTGATCAGAGAACGTGGCGTGGCCAACTTGCTCACGATGCAGTTTTTCCTTTGCTATGCATTTTTCAGTGAGGGATGCTTGTAAGGTTGCCTGCTTGTGCTGTAGCTTGACTTATAATGCTACGTATTGCCCTGCCAAAAAACACTCAACAGAGTTCTCCTTCTCCCGGTGGACGTAGGAAATGTGAGAAAAGGGTTGGCCGAATATTGTGCTACAAGGCAACAAACGTGGATGCACAAACAACTAACATGAATCCAAGCCATGAAAGAGAGTGAGAGGATCCAAGCTCACCAGGCCAAGCAGCAAAGTGAGAAGAGGGGAGGCAGTGTAGTTACGGCTGACGCCGTAACAACTACCATAGCAGATTGTACTGAGACAAGACTGTAGGATGCTCCAGCATGAGCTCCAGCAAAGAGAATAGAGGAAGCTATTGCTATGGAGACGGGCATGAGAATGTGGGGCAGATCCCAGACAGCAATGAGACAGCATCGGAGAAGGCTCGGGATGTGGATAGATGGTTAGAATTCACTGAATTAGAGTGTGATGTAGTGGAGGCTAATACTACAGATGCCACTGTGTCTACTACATCAGCAACTTGAGTAGCGTAGTTGACTACCGCTACTCCAAGAGGCTCTTGATCCACGATGGCAGTAGTGTCTGCCTCAGCAGCTTTGACAATGGCTGTGCTAGCAAGTGCACAAGATGCTCATACTTTCGTAGCAGATATGGAGGCGACAGCTATACTGGAGACTAGTCCCGTGACTAGAACAGGTAGAGTGCCTGATGGAGAGGATGAAGTCGAATCTGATCCAGCAACAACAGGAGAAAAACGAGAGTGATGAGTAGACGACTTGCGTGTGGCGGCTGCGACTGGCTGTACCTCTCCACTAGGAGGACCACGTGAACTTTGTAGACAAGTTCAATGTACAATGGATGAGCTTATAAGGCAGGTAGTGTGCCTCAACCTCTCCCTCGTACCGCTCTACGTGGTCAAAATGTTTATCAGGGTACTAGCCTGGATCCTGTCGACATACGCATGACCACTCCTGGAGCCTCAATCTCATCTCGTATTGTGCAACTTTGTCTTCAATGTGCCGATGCTCACGTGAAAAAGGTAAGGGCATCAGCACAGGCATGGTGTCAGGCGGAGAAGCTAGGATGGCAACGACATTGAAGTAGATCCAGTGCACTAGGCCTTGCACAGGACAGGCTGCACTGTGTCCTAGTAACTAGGAGGAAATGTGCAGTACACTGCACTACAGTGCCTCATGTGGTACTCCATCTTAGAGCTGCTGTTGATTCGCTAACCAGTGCCAATGAAGATTGAAGCTATTGCTGCAACGATGGCTCAGGCCAGCGAGAGTGCTAGCCAAGGTGATAGGAGTGACAGCATAAGTGACAAGGGATCTGTTATGGTAGTGCAAAAGGACCATTGTTGTCGAATCAACGGTCGGGCTCCAGGACTGACAACACGTCTCATGCTAGTAAGAGCACTAGATGAGGGCTATGATGCAGTGGAAGAGCAGCTACCATGGTGCAAAGATGGCAGTGCCTCGAGATTATCGGCATGGCTCCAAGAATTTAGAACGTTGGAGATAAGTATGGAGTTGACAGTCACGCCGGTATATGCCCTCGTAATTGAGCTATTGAAGAAAATAGGCTAGTGCTTAGTGCGACGGGCATAAGTGCAGGGGTGGCAAGAAAGCCGCTACAAATGTCAGTGCACGTACCAAGTCAACGGGCTAGGTCCAAGATCTTATGTAGAAGAAGCACAGTGTGAGGTGCGTGCCTCTCCTACTTTGGTATCAGTAGGTGGTGGTGCTTGCTAGCAAAGACCAGTCAACATACATGTGACATGAGCCACGTGCGAGGCCATGAGACGGAGTAAGCTCTGTTCTTGGTTACGTAGGATGTTACGTGATAGGAACAACAAGGTTAGTCATAGGGTAGCAAAGTGATAAAGGCCAGTTGACGGGGCCACCCACGCGAAGTTATCAGTGTGGGACCTGGATGCTACCAAGGGATCGAATCTAACTGTGAAGAAACATGCTTGCAGTGGGTTCTCAAACGCAAGGATAACTCGGATGTGTGGTCTCAAGGGATCAGCAACCCAGCATCACTCCTTTGTTGCATGCATGTCTGAACAGATACTCAAATCACATCAACTACGAGCATATGTATGTGCATGCTCTCTTATGCTACATGTGCTCCATGCCATGCTACAAGAATGTCAAGCATGTCAACTTTGATCACTACGGTCGAGCTCTCAACACATTCGGAGTAACATGATTTCCACCTGAGCACTTAGTGCTCCATGAAATTAGCATTGCACCCGAGAGCTTTGATCTAAATCAATCACCTGTAGTGATAATTTGTGTTTGTATGTGTGTGAGTGGGAAGAATCAAGAGGTTACCCGCATTACACTCATAGCCAACGATATCCATGTTAGTAATGTCCTAATATATCTTTGACAGTATACTCCGTACCCTCATCTACTATGTTAGGAGGTGGTAATAGTATGTCCGTGATGAGGAAGTGCATGCAAAGGTCCTGGTAGAGATCTTCTAGTGTGGAACACAAAGTTATTATGTGATTTGAGTTTTGAGGTGATAGGTGTCCGTATTTCGTTGATTGAAAATGGCCCCAAGCACTTGGGTTTCAGTCTGACGCAATCTTGTCCTCACAAATGTCCATTTGCACTACCGAGTAGGATGTGACCACCAAAACGGAACTCAATGTCCATCTAATGCTTGTCGGTTGCTTGCTTCACAGGCGTCTGTACCTTTGCCAGTGTTCAGCAAGTCTTGACTCATACATCTGGAAATCCTGGTACATGATTTTTATACTACCGACATCTTGCTTTACCTCTACAAACCCTAATGTCAAGGTAAATTTCCCATACACCACCTTCAAGGAATATTTCCTCTCATGGCTGATGTCGCAGTTGTATGCAAGCTCGGTAGTTCATAGCTTGATTTCCCACTTAGAGTTATAAGGAATGTAAAGAGCTCGTAGCAGTTATTCCAACTATTTATTGGTGGGCTCACTTAACACATTTGTCTAGTGATGGAAGGTTGTTGATAAATTGATCCAAATGCGGCAGTGAGTCGTTGACTCCCACCAATACCTGCTGGTGAATGGCCCATAATTGTCGCATGCGATGGAGGATGTAACAAATTCTAGTCGGACGATGCTGTTGATGAAGAGTCGTGTTGTTCCCTCGGTGGTGATGGTGGTTGTCGTCATGATGAAGTGGGACAACTTTGAGAACCCATTGGCTACCATTAGTAGTGCATCAAACCCCTCCGGTGTGGCATGTAAACCTATCACGAAGTCACCACGGATGTCCAACCATAGTGTTTTGGATACCGAAAGCAATTGAATATTATGCAAGACTTTTGATCATCTTGACGTATAGAATTGGCACATATTGCAGGTATTCTGGTAGCTTGGGATGTTGTTTTGCGTCTTGTCCACCAATAGTACTATGTGAGATTCTAGAGAGTTCTATCATTGCCAAATTTTCCACCTCCGTTAGTGTTGCCCTACTGCCTAATGAGTTTGATGTTCTCTATTTTTCCTGGTCGAATATCATTGAACTGGTTGTTTGCTTGATTTTGTAGAAGCACGCGTGACATTTCATTCCGCAATCAGATGCATTTCAGTTTGAGATGGAGATATGTTCTACGGTGGGCTTCAATGAGCCCATTGGCGACCGTGTCGACTTCCCCTTTGTGCGAAGTTTTTTTGCGATTGAATTCACCGGACCATGCAAACCGCACATGAGGAGTGGTCCATATGGTCCACTTGGCCTCCTGGCACGTGACACGTCAGAGGCCTTCCAGGTCATGCTTGCAGCTCTTGCACAAGATGGCTGTAGAGATGAGGACATGCACGAGACAAACAGCCACGTCGGCCATGTGTGGCAAGCTCTTTTTGGCTCTTCCCTGAATGTGAGAAATGAATGTGACTGGTCGTCGAATTCAATATGGCACCACCTCAAGTTCAATGAATTGAAGTAAAACAGAAAATAATGAAGCGGTGAATGAAATAAATATTATTCAGATTCAAAACTGCTCAATTATTGAATACACAAGGCAGTAGGGTATGGCACTTCTCCAATAGCATTTGTCATACCCCATCGCTTGGCGGTATGATGTCTCGGCAAGTGATTTGTCCTCGATAGGGATTACCAACCAATAATATACTTTTTTTGTACCCAAAAGACTCCTCGTAAACCTCCACAAACAGCCTCGAAGGTACCAGACTCATTTGATGATAAGTGTGTTGATCTTAGTCGTTATTTCTGGTTCTTGCCTTAGACTGTCTGTTGAATTTGATTTTCCAGGCCGCGAATCAACGTGTATCCAAAGTTGGACTTGAGAAACTCCATCCATGGAGTTTCTCGATGGCTCGTAGTTTGCTGAGTTTTTAGGTACTTGAGTGCATGGAAGTCAGTTGGTGTGGACGATACATCATCAGCATTCTATATAGCACTGCTACATTTTGGAATGCACAACTGTCAGCATCTCTATTTGTGCATTGTGTACGTCAGTGCTGGTCCACGCATTTTCATTTACATGTGTACAATTGGTTGCTCTCCACCATTATTGTCTTTGAGGAGGATGGTTTAGATTGTCCGATCGGATTTGTCGTGGCCATCATGGCTATGATGTAGTCCACCATTGGATCCGATGATTGTATGACTAGCGCTAAAAACAAAGTGTTTCTCAAGGAGTTAAATGCTTGCTGTTCTTCTTTGTTCCCATCTCTTCTTGCAAAATCTGCAAATGAGATCAGAGAGAGACAATCATGTGCATTCTTCCACGAATCGGCACTGGTAGATTCAGAATCCCATGAATACCTGGACGTCCGACATGTTGGTAGACGTCGGTCAACCAGCAAATGTCTATACTTTCTTCCGGTCCATGGTGATCCAACTGTTGCCGGTGAGTTGCCCAAAAGCGTAAGAGAACGGCGACCAAACTCGTACTTGAGGAGTTTTCCATATAAATTATCTTGTTGAAAACCACCAAGAACTCTTTGGAAATGTTCATTGTGCTCCTCCAGTGTGTGGCTATACACCAAGATGTCATCCAGGTATACCAGGGTAAAGTCGTTGAAGTACAACCATGATATATTGTTCGTGGTTGCCATAAATGATGTATGCATTCTTGAGAGTCCAAACGACATGACCGTGAACTCGAAGTGCCTGTATTTATTCTGGAATCCTCCATTTGCTAGTTTGTAACCAAGAGTAAGTATTCTACGATAATGGGTCTTAGAATTGTGAAACATGTACATACAATGACATAAAACAGAATGAGGAATACGTGGGATCCTGGATGTGTCAGCAAAGCAATGCGTGCGAAGTTGCGCTGTGAGTGATGACTTTAAGAAACTCTGCGAAGGAGTTGGGGGTGTTGAGAGAATTCAGACACAGTTTTATAAAGATCTAACACCGTTGAAGAGTTGGCCGAACAATATTGCAGCACCAATACAGTTCACGATAGTTCTGTTGACCCTTGTGGAGAGTAGTTTGTCTTCTAGAATATAATTCAAGGTTGGGATATGTGGCCAGTTACCTTCGGTCGGTGTGTGGTGGGCCACAGTTGTAATTTTAGAAATATCCTTGCACAGAGTTGAGGGACTTGTGTACATCAAGGACGCAGCAGGCAGCATGTTTGTCTAGTTCTCAGGCTACCACTACATGCACACTGTGGTCCAAATTATAAAGTATAATGTGTTCTCCAGTGTGGACGGCGAGTGTTACATTGTAAAAAACATGGAGGGTTTGTATGGCGAAGGTATGCCATCACCTTTTCCGCAAATCTCATAAGGACATCAAGAAGATTGGGTTTTGCACCTAATACAAACACTTAAAATTCACAATCATGTCATTTGGACTCACAGACGACACGGCAACATTGATAGCTGTCATGAACAACATTTTCCAGTTGGACCTCTATGGACCTCTGTCAATCTCTATGGATTTGTTTTCATACATCTTGATGTAAATTTGGAGTGATGCCACACCTGGAGGGACACAATGGACATATTCATAAATTTCCGTGTATTTGAAAAATATGTAAATAATATAAGAAACTCTTGAAATGCGTCTTCGTTCAATGAACGAAGAAGTTTTTCGACCACATCACCTGTGGAGGACAGGATAGGATGGACCAAAAGAGAGTAAAGGCGGTTGCTGATTTGCCGACACCCACCAACGTATAGGACTATGTGCCACTATCCGATCTAAGCCCCTATCCAATCTCACTCGTAAAACAACATAGTGGGATTGGAGAGATAGTGAAGAAGAAGTTGCACCTCTTTGAGAAATTATCGGACCTTGGCGCCAGCCCTATGACTGGCAGATGTAATGGTGGACTCCATGAATGGGCACCGACGAGTCCAATTTTACAACCAGAGCCAATCCCCTCAAGTTCAACAAAGGTGGAGGATAGCCAGTTTTGTACATGTCAAAAAGATTGCTCAGGCCAAAGATAAATTATGTATTACATAAATAACAGACGCGTGTAGTCGTGCACGCATTCAAAATGTGGCAATGATATGTGGAATACTGACAATGTGTGTCGGTACCGACCACCATGCACTGAAATATTCAAATTCTCTGCCAGGTTTGAGCTGTCAGCAAACTAGATGGATGGAGTTCCTTGAGTCTACGTTTGACCACGTAAAAATAAAACCATTAAAAAAACAAATCCGGCAAATGCTCTAGGTTGGTAACCAGATTGGATGAATAAGACCAGCACATTGCTCGTCAAATGAGACCCATACCTTGTGGGGGAATTTGCGAAAGCAAAGAGGATCTTGATGAGTACATCAGAAAAAAAGTTATGGTTTGATGATTCCTTCTGGAAATGATGATTTTCTTGACAGCCATTGTACTTTGAAGGGACAAGATTTTCCTCGTGCAAGTGGAGGAATGCTACGACATTGGTCTACGTTGATACTTCAGCGAAGATAAAACAATTGGAAAGTACTAATGGTCAATAAACCTGCAGTCTGACATTGTAAGCTACTAAAAGACCTCTGATGTGTGTCAATGTCAAAAGTAATGACGAACCAAATCCTGGGGTTTGCTTCAACCACTATGGGTACTCAAGGAACCATGGTGAGATATGTCCATGGACTTCTTGACTTCATGCATGTCACAGCGGAGGGGTTGAACACAATACTTGTAGTAGTCAACCAGTTATCAAAGACGTCACACTCTTTCACGACTACAACCATGACTACCAGTGAGAGAACATACGGTTTTCCTCAACAACATTTTTTATCCCACAGTTTCCAGCATCCATTGCGAGTAACTACGACAAGAGATTCACAAGAAAATTTTGGTGAGAGCTGATGAATCATTATGACAATTGGATGAAGGTATCGACGGCCTTCCATCCTCAGACTAACAGGTAGACTGAATTTACCAATCAGATTCTTGAATGAATGTTCCAAACTCTGTCCGCGCCACATCAAACTCTCTTAGCGGTCAAGCTATTCACATCCAATCTCTCATACAACTCTACAAAATCCATTGTGCTGGGAGAAATCCCCTTCCATGTACTCCATGATAAATTTCCCTCAACTCTAGCAGAGATGTAGAGTCTGAGCAACATACTAGTAGTCAACATCCAACGGCGAGACCTCCAATTCATATGAGACAAAACTCTGTAGATACCCGTGAAGACACAAGAGATGATGAAGCAAGAAACCAACAAGAACCGAACACACGCTGAGTTCCACATTGGTGGTTTCTCCCGACTTATCTCTGCAAACATACCCTACTGATCTTGGATTTTGTTTATTTTGAAATTGCTAATTAAGTGTTCCATGATTTCGTTCAGTTTTTTTGCAAAAAGAGTATTGTAGGTGGAATCTTAACATTCGTTGAACAAAAAATGCTGTTCTTTGATTTCGACGACGAACGCGTTCGACCTCGGGCGATGCCAGTGACTGAACAGGTCACCGTTAACCCGGGATTCGAGGGGCCGCCATCACTTCAGTGCTCCAAATCCGCTCTTCAGATTCGGACGAACCCTGGCCGTAAAATGGATCCGCGACTGGAGCTGTAAAGCGCGGTATGGCAGTTTGATTTGAACGTGCAAATGAGCGCGCTGCCGTCCAATGGGAACTGAACATTAGATCCGTTGGGACACGAACAGCGGATAAAGTTCCAGCCCGTATCCTTCCACAGTGTCTGCAACTGCCATCTGTCATTTCTCCCACAAACGACCTCACACGATGGAACGCTTTCTCCAGAAGGTGTCGCCCGAGGAACGTGCCCGTCGCCTCTCGAATGCAGTCCGCCAAGGCCCACCTGCACGTCCGCCTCTGCCATGGAGGCCCGTAGGACGACCGCGGAAGATTTGTGTCCTCACGGTGGATGACACCGTCGCACCGCTGGCTGCATGCGCGGGCTTCATGTCCACGTACGACGACGACGTTACAACAATCGCGTCGCCACTCACTTTCCCTGATGGGGTCCCGCTGGTCCTGTGCGCTCCGGTGAATTCGACGAAGCATGTCGTGGACGACGGCGTTGGCTGCTCTAGCGATCATGAAGCAGCAGGACTTCGCATGCGCATGGAGCAGCAGCGTGCAGCCGAGCAGCAGCGTGCAGTTGACAAGGACGTCCCCTCATCCACGCCGACCACCGTCCGCCGTCCAACGTACGCTGAGAAGGGAAAGGCGAAAGTGGTAGAGGAGGAGCCGAAACGTGCGCCACCTGTCACCCGCCTACGGAGTGGTGCACTCCGCATTAACGACTCCCCCGTATCCACGGTGGGGGATGAAAGCGACAGCGACGTCGTTTCCGTTTCCAGCAGCAGTAGCAGCAGCGCTGGTGACAGTGCTAGCGACACTGTTGAAAGCGGCAGCGAACAGGGTGCCGACGACAGCATGGACACGGAGTGCATGGCACTCCAGGTGGCGTATGAAACAACATCAACAGACAGCGGCAGCAACAACTCAGTTGCCAGCAGGAGGGGTCCATATTGTGATTGGTTCGGAAGTGGGCACTTCCGAACCATTTACAAGGCCATGAAATCCAAGAAAACCGCGTACGCTGCCGTCAGGCATCTCCAAAAAACCTTCCGTACCCCAGACGGCACCTGCGTCTACGATCGCCTCGCGGTGTCGACTGTCGCAGGATGGTTTGAGCCGGGCACCCTCATCCTCAAGCCACAGTACAAGGACGCCGTTGTGGCAAATCTACGGACCACACCAGCTGCTCCACTATCGGCAGCAAGACCATTCGGAAGGGGGTCCGCGATGTGATTGGTCGTCTCGCGCCTGACGTCCTCATGACCCTTGGATTGCGCGCTTTCGGCCGTCCATGGGTCCGTAAATTCATGCGACGGGAGATGGGATGGTCCTGGCGTTGCGGCACTACAGCGGCACAGAAGCTGCCCGCCGATTGGGAGGAACGCGTCCTTCCATCAACGAGCAGCGATGATGGTGTCTCTGTACAAGATAAAACCGTTTTTTGTTCTTAATGCAGATCACACGGGCATTCAACTCATGCCCTCTACCGACCATACCTACGCACCCATCGGCAGCCAGGACGTTGGCATCCTCGGCGTTGAAGACAAGCGCATGGTGACGGCGCTCGTCACATGCACAATGACTGGAGAGATGCTCCCTCTCCAGGTCATCTTTGGTGGCAAGTCCAAGCGAAGCCTGCCAAATGGCCCTAACGCACGCAAGATGCAGGACGCGGGTGCACAGCTGACGTTCACGCCCAACCACTGGGCGAATGGCGAAACGACACGTGATTGGGTGCGCGGGATTGTAGTTCCGTACTACACCCGCATGTGCGGGGAACTCGGTTTGCAGGTTGGCGATTCGGACATGCTCCTAATTTTGGATGCATGGCATCCGCACGCCTGTGCTTCTTTTCAAGAGTGGTTGTCCAACAACTTCCCGTACATCCGCACCTGCTACATCCCACCTGGCTGTACTTCTAAGGCGCAGCCATGCGACGTTGGGATCATGCGCCCCCTCAAAAACAAAATTGAAGAATTGTATGCTGCATGGGGCACTGAGCGCACACGCAACGGCCTGCCCACNTGTGCTTCTTTTCAAGAGTGGTTGTCCAACAACTTCCCGTACATCCGCACCTGCTACATCCCACCTGGCTGTACTTCTAAGGCGCAGCCATGCGACGTTGGGATCATGCGCCCCCTCAAAAACAAAATTGAAGAATTGTATGCTGCATGGGGCACTGAGCGCACATGCAACAGCCTGCCCACAAACATGGACATGACTATTCTCAAAGAAGAAGCCTGCGGCTGGTTCTATTCAGCGTGGGACTACGTGCGTTCCGAGGAAATTGTGAAGACTGCATTGTCAAAGGCGAATTTTCCACGTGTGTTTACTCCAGGTTTCCAGCGTGAGGCAGCTCCCCTTGCTGGGAAGCTTCTCTTTGCCTCTGATGAGGTAGAGGAGGAGGACATGGTGGTGTAGTGCTGAATTTGCATTGCAATGGATGCTCGTGTGTTTGTTTATGAAGTCAAGCTGACGTCACTAAGTAACACTTTCGCCTAAATGCTTTCGCTCCTTCGCTCAAAGCCATAAGTGCCCTGTTCCTTGATTTCGTTCACGAGTGTGTGCGAGACCCATGAATTAATTTATAGTGCAACCCAGGTCCTGAACGAAAAATGTACAATATGACCCCGGAAGAATTATTTAGGTGGTACTTAACTAATTCGTCTAAAAAAAATCGTTCAACCAAGTAGGCCAAAAAATTAAATATAATCGAAATCCAAGATCAGTAGGGTATATTTACATGGAGAAGACTGAACAAAGCTCAAACCACATTAGTAGGGCCATTTGCAATGGGGGAAACGCACAAGTCTATTGTTGTAATATAATGAATATCAGAAAGCATGGCTATCTGCTTGGTGTTACATGTTAGCATAACAAAACTCTAACAAGACCCTAGCAAGCACTCTCCCGGCAGAGACATGCCACTTCCACCTCCTATCAAAGCAGATGAGAACACAAAGTACACCATAAAAGATATTTTAAAACACCACCATCGTGGAAATGTAACAAAACATGTTTTCAATGCGCAGTGATATGATGATTCACATAACACTTAGAGACCCTAAAAAAAATACTATTAGTTGACCATCTAATTGAGGACGACTTTGAACAAAATCGGCCTACGTCTGGCAACATATTTGAATGTTGCTGTTAAAAGGAAGGATAATTGTTATATATTTGGCGTACAAGAGTAGCTAGATTCCAAACCTGGCTGTTTCTGCCATTGGAATCATGGCCTACCGTGCTTCGACCTCCATGAGTTTATTAAGAAAGCTGGGGTACTTTGGCCACCTAATCCGACTTTTGATGTTTCATTCGAGAAGGATCAGACATGTTTGACCTGTTTCTCATCGTGTTAGAGAAACTATTACGAGCCATATTGATGTTTTGACACGGTTGTTCCACTGTTGAAAGGTGTTGGGATTTTTGAAGACTTTCTTTGATGTTCTCAAAATCACTGTAGCTTATTAGTGGATTTTCTTAAAACATCCTCCCATGACATAGTGTTGTACGCATCGCTCAACTTGAGGTTCCAATATCCCAAACATGCCTCTTTCTTGATTTTGCTAATGTATACATACGCTCAATAGTCTTTAAGCTTGCCAGCGGTATAAAGTACTAGTTATAAAGTATCAACTGTCCCAAATGCTCATATCGTCTACCACTCCTTACTTTGCATTATATTTCTTGAAATAATTTTTTTTTGTCAAAGCGTTTATCTGCTCACGGCAAGGGACAGCGGTTTTTTATGGTGATGTCATTCAACACCCTATATTCCGTGCACATCCACACCTCATGTGATGTACAATTATGTTGACGGCTTGATGTACCATCAACCGAGCATCTTGTCTGGTGGATTTTCTAGCTTGGTGAACTTGTGATTACTCACCGAATAGGTACCCTTCATTGTCCGTATGCGTCTCATTTCAGGTCTGCCTTATGGTTACCGCTACTTTGTGGAGGTAATTATTGGGACATTTTGTCGAGAAAAACCCATTCAAACACCTTGACATATGATGCAAGTTCCTTTTGAATGGTAGCAAAATTCACGGGTGTCGAGGTTGATGCAGGTGTTGTTCCTGTCATGAATGTGATCTCTTCCTCTTCCACTTAGACTAGCCATGCTTGAGCTCCATTCCCCAGGTATCTCTTGGCAACGTTTTGAGATATTAACTGTGTGCATTTGCTTGCGCCTGTCACAATATCCTCTTCTCATCCCTCCTTTGTTGATTCCCATAACATTGATTGCACCGTGGGTCACGCAATTAGAGACGACTTTTGCTTTCTGCCACTAATGTTGATGTAGACCGCACCGTTGCTCCCGTCCACTCACGGATTGTGTCGATTCATGGAATCTCATCCAGGAACATTTTATGGTCAACTCGTTGGACAAGTTCTTCAGGCCATTGCATCCTGTAGTTCCCCGATTTACAATCATAGTGGTTCAAAGGTTGAAGAGCTTATATTTTTCCATTAATGGTTTTACTTGTAAAACACTCATTGCTTGGTTTGCAAACCTAGCTTGCAAACCCTCAAAATCCTACAAGAAGCTCATCCATCTAGTTGTCCCTGTTCTGTTATGTGACTTTTGCAGCCCCTTGGTTGCACCCGTAGTGGTATCACTGGTTATTCATTTTTTTTACCTGTTGTTCAATGTCATGATCTCAGGAACCCTCGTCTGCACTCCTGACAGCCTTTCATTGTGCCATTGCAGTTGCATGATGCAAGTCATGCCTCTGTCACATACACAAAGAGTTTTACGTAATGCAGTGTATGCAGTTGAGGCATGCCTCGGCCTCAGTTTTGATGTGTCATTGGAGCAGCGTAATGCAAGGCATACCTCAGCCGCATGCACGAACAATTTCCTATCATGAATTATATGCGGTTGAGGCACGCATGGTGTGCATCTCTCTCATGTGTTGACACATACGATGCATGCCTCAACCACATACATGCTAAATTTGTTTTCATGCATTGCATGAGACTGAGGCATGTCTTGTGTGCATTTCTCTCATTCCATTCATGGAGATGATACGTGCATTAGCCACATCCATGTTATCTTTTATGTCATGCTAAGTACTGGTTGTGGCATTCCTTTTGTGAATCTCTCAGCTTTCCATTCTTATATGATTTATTTTCTGCATCCCATCTTTGCTTTTAAAAGCATTCTTGTTTTTATGCAGGGTCATTTGATGACGAACTACAAGTCCACTCGAGAAGGACCTCCTCCCCTTTTCACCGTCGAGGGTGGTGGAGATGTACTAAAGACTCGTGAGAGGTTGTTGCCTGATAGTTAATGCGCCATATGCCCCTCTAGCACTGCTATGCTATGATACCAAGGGTTGAGCCGAGCAGAACGTACCCTACTGATATTGAATTTCGATACTAAATATTTGGGCACTTTTGTTCAACGAAAATATTTCTTAGTCGAATTAGTTAGGTACCACCTAATTAATTCGGTTGGAAGGAGAACGGAAAACTATTGTTGGAAACCGCGTTTGGACTACTGTCTTGTCTAAAATAATTCTTTGTGAATGTCGAACGAACCCTTCTTTCTGTGCGACACTAGTACATTTCGGCGACTTTCGTTCATGTTCACGTTTTGCCGAGGATACCGAAACTACACGCACGATCCTAGGCGAGTCGGCACTGAGAAAAGAGGCAAGAGGGACACGTAAAAAGCGACAAAGTACCTTGGTGAAATCTGTTTACATCAGCATGCATCACATGACCTCATTATCCTCCTCCACCTCATCTGTCCCAAACAGCAACTGCCCGGCATAAGGAGCTGCCTCACGCTGGAACGCCGGGGTGCAAACACGAGGAAAGTTCACCTTGGCCCAAGCCATTTTCACAATCTCCTCGCTTGCAATGTGCATCCATGCATCCATAAACCAAGCACATGCCTCCTCCTTGAGGAGGCCCATGCCAACGTTGAGGGGCAAGCCACGAGATGTCCGTTTTGTACCCCACACTGAGTACAGTTCCTCGATTCTGTTCTCTAGTGGACGCATGATCCCGACGTCACAGGGCTGCGCCTTGGAGGTACAGTCGGGGGGGATGTAGCAGGTACGCATGTAGGGGTAGTTGCTGCGCATGTCCTGGAAACTTGTCCTAGAAACTTGCACATGCATGTGGACGCCACGCATCCAGGACGAGCAGCATGTCCGCGCCCCCCATCTCAATACCCAGCTGCTCACACATCCTGTTGCAGTATGGAACCACGATGGTGCGAACCCACTCGCGAGTGGTTTCGTCGTTGGCCCAGTGGTTAGGGGTAAACGTCAGGTTAGCACCGGCGTCAAGGAGCTGACGGGCAGCGCTGCCACGTGGGAGGCAGCGGTTACTCTTGCCCCCCAAAATCAGTTGTAACGGCAGCATGTCCCCCGTCATGCTGCACGTGACAAGGGTAGTGATCTGTCGCTTGTCGTCCAGCCCTGTGATGCCGACGTCTTTACTCCCCGTAGGTGCACAAGTGTGGTCCGCGGATGGCATCAGCTGCACACCTACATGGTCCGCACTGAGTATGAAAAAGGGCTTGATTTCGTATAGGCTGATCATGACCACAGCACGCCGATGAAAAGTGAGCACACGTTCCTCCCAATCCGCGTGTAGTTTATGGGCCGCGGTGGTTCCACAACCAAGACCATCCAAGTTCTCTCTTTATAAACTTTCTGACCCACGGGCGTTCGAAACCACGGGATCCAAGCTGCTCCAGGATGTTGGGGGCATGGGCGGCGATGACCTCTCAGACCTTCTTGCGAATGGTCTTAGAGTTCAATTCATTCCCAGCGTCGCGAGCATTGCAAACATTCTTCTTGATCTCCGCCACGGTCTCCGGACGCTCTACAAGCCATGCCTTTTTGCCTCCATGCCCATGCTTGCATTTGCGGTTTTTTTATATGGGTGGCGATGCCGGTGTCAAAAGAGCGGAGATGACAGCGTCGCGGTACTGGGATTTGAGAAAAAGCGTCCCGGATTCAAACCATCCGGCGATAGTTGACGGCGCGAGCCGGTCGTAGACGCAGTATCCGTCTGGCGTCCGGAAGGTCTTGCGGAGATATTGGACAACAGAGTAAGCGGTTTTCCTCTCCTTGTGGGCCTTGTAGATTGTCCGGAAATGTCCGGACCTAATCCAATCAAAATACGGGCCCCTCTTTGCGCCCGTGGAAGCCCTGCTACCAGAGTCTGTTGACGTTGTTGCGTATGATAGCTGTAGCAACATGCAGTCAGTGTCAGTGCTGTCGTCTTCTTCCTACTCGTTGTCGCTGTCATCGCTGCTATAGGTTCTGCTGCTGTCGCTGCTACTGGAGACGGGTACGACGTCACTTTCGCTGTCGCTGTCATGCGCGACATCGCTGCTGCCGAGGGAGTCGTTGATGTAGAGAGCACTCGTGCGAAGACGGGTGACGGGGGCACGGGACTTCGGTGGTACAACGTCATCCACCTTTGCCTTTTCCTTCTCGGCGTACATGGGAGGGCGCCTAACAGGCTTGTCTGACGATGGTGATGGGGATGCTGAGGTGGCTGCTTCCTTCTGCATGCGGCCTGCGGCTTCGTGGTCCCGACAGCACCCAAGGCCATCGTCCAAGAGTTGCTGGCCATTCAGGACCAGCTTCTCGTACAGCACCAGTGGCATGTTGGACGGCACTGAGAGAGGCGACGCAAAAGACTTGGCCTCCTGGTTGTACGTTGACATGAATTCGCACCTTGCGTGGACGTCCAGTAGGCCTCTTCGGTACGGGCGGACGTGGAGGAGGCCCGTGCCGGACAGCTTGCGCAAGACGACGCGCACGCTCCTCGGGTGAGACTTTTTGGAGGAATCGATCCATTATGGCGGAGAGACAACGGGTGGGAGTGACAATTGGCAGGCTGCGTAACAAGGACTGGAATCGTGTTTGCCTTCTGATAGGACGTGGGATGCAGCCGTATCAGAAGAATCATGCACAATGGTCATTCAGATGTTCAAATCTTGCCGAAGCTTGCGATTCGACACGTGCACGTCTATAGCCAAGAATCTAGGCGTCGCCAACCGAGCGTCTACGGACTTTCTGTGGCTCCACAACTTCCGGGCATCTGCACGACATCGTTCTCTGACCGGAGCCTGAGTTGAACGGGTTCGTCGTTGATTTTCAAGAACACGGATTACCGTTGAGCGAAAGTCTATGTACCACCCAAATAGCTTTTCCACTAAAAACCATACACGAAATTACGGAATACTTAATTAGCTCCTTTGAAAAAATCGATATTCAGGATCAGTAGGGTAGGTGGTTCACAGGATGAGGTGCGAAGCAGTACACAATCTGAGGAATAGGGTTCAATTGAGAATTTGAATGAAGCAATGAGTGTACTTTGATGACAAGTGTTGTGTAAGTCGAGCACGTTTAAAAATTGTCAAGAATCACAATGAGACATATCTTGGATCCTCGGTGCTTCAACCGAGCGACGCGTGCGATGTCGTGTTGTGAGTGATTGTTTCAAGAGGCTCCAACCAAGAGTCGGCGGGCTTCAAGAATAGGGGCCGATTACTTTTTACCCACCTTTTGAAAATTTTCTGCGCAGGTTACCCACCGTTGAGAATATGGTTTGAAAAATACCCACTCCGATGGAAAGAGGACTCTGTTGCCCAGTTTTTGGCAGGGGGTCCATGCCTTCCCCGCTGTTTTATACAAGTACGCTGCGTGCCAAAAAAAATGTGCCTCTGGTCACCAATTTTCAAGACATGGCTACGATACCCGATAAAATCATTAGGCGGTGGCCCGAGTCCTGTACACCCCAACGTCGCAGTTTCAACAAGAAAAATCCTTATGAAAATGAAGATTCATGTTATTTAAGAGTTCTACGTACTTTAGGTCCTATTCATTGAACGTTCCTCTGCATCTTTCATGTTCCTTCTGACACCATCTGTTGGTGATAAGAATGCTCATTTGAGATTTGTAAGGTTTTGGTCGTCTGATGATAGGATCAGACAATTAGAGTGTATCATTTTTGTCTTTGCCGCCGGAATGACTATGTCGAGTTTGATCGTTTTTGTTTAAACCGTTCGAGGGCGGGCTCGTCAACCTGGCTTTCATCGAGATTGTATTTTGTAGTGCTACATTGTCCATCATTGGACGCGGAGGTTTATCTTGGTGTTGAACAACGAGAACAGTAAAAAAAAAGTAGTGCATCGGTCAATATTGACCGATGGACTGGAAAATGTAGCTTGGGTATTGGCCATGGAGGAATCATTATGTCTACTTAACACAACACTAAGGTAGTGGACATAGCTTCTTTTTTTCTGTCTAGTTTAATCACCAATGTTGCGTTACAAAATCGCGAGATATCACTTGTGATGTCGCTCACTTATCGGGTGGAAATACTACCTCAGAAGCACACTTCCTTGACATACGTTGGATGAAGGATCGAATGGCTACCGATCCTCCTTTTGGTTTCTTTCATCCGCTGTTCGTGGATGACTTCAGTTGGAAAGAAAAAGGCCTCGCTTCCAGCATGTAATGCCTCGTGCGCTTGGCAAAAAAAGAAAAGCAATCGGTTATGAACCGAACCTTGTCGGGATCTGCTGGGGCCCACTCTTAATTGTGCGCTCCTCCGTTTTGCACACTGTGCGACGGTCGCGCACATTAAGAAAAGTGTGCGTGGCTGATTGCACGGTGCAGCGTACGCCGGAAGAACATAAGAAAGGCTGATGAACCTGTCCCCGGATATTATTTTATTACTCAAGCTATGTCACCTCCATGAATTCGATCAAACCAGCAAGAAATTCCTGGAGCTATCAGATCGCACGATCCTACAGACTACGACTACGCGTGTTTATCAAGAGACACATGTTGTAGAAATGATATCCGTCAGTGTTTTGTACAACACTTGTTCTTGATTTTTTTTAGGATAAGTATTGCATTCAATGATGTACGATATGTTTAATGAAGTAAAGAAACAACTTCAGGTTGGAAAACGACCGTCCGATAGGACAATCTAATGTCTCCCGTAACAGCTCAGAATAAACCGCACGATGTTTCTCTCACGTGCAATGTGAACGGAGGGTCGTATGAACAATGCAAAATCAAGGGAGCTTCTTGTTTTTATAAATGGGCCCCGTGTTCCCTGAAAATATGACAAAAGTGCATCTTGCAATGTCAACTATACAAAAACGTTGACACCGACCAGGTCACACACAGCCGACGCACGGTGTGCACAGTGCACAGAGCCATCGTGCATTGTGTGGAATGGACTACGGCAGCACTGCTCGACCATGCTCCACCACAGCTGCCTGCATGAGTGGGAATGACGATGCAAAGTCGTAACTAGACATCGCCTGGTAACTTAAAAAGAAAAACTCTATTGATGATCATCGGCAAACGGTGGGCACATGCTTCAATGTTGAGTAGAAATATTAGAAGATTACACTTATCATGTTCTATTTGCCATCGTATTGCACGCAAAACAAGAAGGAAACAAAACAGTGACAAATCGATGGACTCGTGAAAACTGATTAGTATAACATCCACCTTTTTAGAAACATGCACAAAATATCCAGGTTTTGTTCGTGATTTTTCAAAAGTGGACACCGCAGTCACAGTTAGTTAGTATTCACATTTTGTGGACAAGGTGGTAAGTCGTTAAAACGAGTGGGTTATCCATATTGCTTGTGAGGAAAGTGGGTAATCGGACAAGATCACGTTCAAAACGCGAGTAAAAGGGAATTATTCTGTCAAGGATATCGAGGTGCAGTTCTATAGAAGTCGAGCGCTCTTGAGAAGTTGACCAGACAGTGTCAAAACGTTAGTACCATTCCCAAAATTCTAGTCAACCATCTTGGAAAGTGGTCGAAATTGTCAAAACCTACTGTAACGGAACACTAGAGGTTGGGGCAGGTGGCCAAAATGCCCTCGGCCAATCGTTGTAAAAATCAAGAGTTCGATGTGTGGTGGGTCATAAATGTAGTAGTGAAAATACTGATTATTCCATGTTATGCCACCCCTTACCCTCATATACCCCTCCGTTGGAACGATAAGCCCAATTTGCTGCTTCATCGAAACTATAAGCCCCACTTTCCCCTCTTTTGAAACAATAAGCCCCATTTTCCCATACCACAGAACAATAAGCCCCATCCTCCACTGATCGGCAATAAAAAACCCCATTCGCCCACCCATTTTCACCGTGCTCTAGCAGGGATACATGTCGCTACTCAAGCATGGTGAAACCGGGCATGTAGTGCTGGACCGTGGCTGTCCACCGCAGCCATCGTGATGGAGGGCCGCGATCCAATTGAGAGGTGGGGGGACCTGAAAATGCCGGTGGGCACTTCCCCAAGTCCCCTCCCCTTCGGAGCCCACCAGCTCACCCACCCACACGCCGATCAAGGTCCTCGCAATCGAGGACTGCAATGGAACGGGTGACAAGAGGGCTACGCGAGGAAGGGGGGAGCCATGATTCTTGGCGCTTCAATAGTGGGGAGTTGAAAACTCCCCATCTGTTACTATTTTTATTTTTCTTAACCTTGTACCCATGTTTGATAGAAACATCATACAAAACCCACCCTACAATTACATGCATGATTTTGGGATCTTATTTTCACCCAAGCACATGCCGGGCCCCGTGGTATCGGAACCTAGCAGGTTTCCTTCTGACGCATGGGGAATCTCTGATTCACCATGCAAACTCCTCCCATACCACGCCCAAAAATCACAATCCCCTGTGTAAAGGTGTTGTGATTGTTAGGCCAAAAACGGTGACGTCAGCATGTCAACGCAGCATGTTATGCGTCGTCGACATGCTGTCTCCTGACAAACAAGAGGAGTATATTTTTTATTTCATATGAATTAACCCGGCATATGTGCGAAAGGGGGAAATCAAGCTTAAATCTGCGAGGCACGGGCAAACCAGGCTTATTATCCCGAGGTAGGGACAAAGGAGGCTTGTTGTCCCAAGGCAAAGACGGATGAGGCTTGCTGTTCCGAGGTAGGAGGAGCTAGACTTATCCTATTAGAAGAGGGGTATATGGTCATTTTGCCCTGGATGCAATGATAGGATTTTTCACTCGTGGAGTTAAGGGACTCATCCACGTCAGGGATGTAATGCTGTCAACGTGCCTCGATGTTGATTTCATCGTCCGTCGAGGCCGAAAGGTTGATCAGATCGGCCTTCGAGGCCCCGGGGATAACAAATAGCTGACATGGGTTCCCATATCGAATCGGAGAACCAGGGACCAGGGATCCAAGGTCGAACCGCTCAATTAGCTCTCATGGAGCACCTTGTAGGGTACACGTAGGAATTATGCACAAATTTCAAATGTGTGTATGCTCTACCCGGCGGTAGGGAGAAAAGAACTACCTCGTCCGACGTTCGGAAGGATAAGACTCCCCTACCCAGAGTTCCGAAAAAAGACTCCCTTACCCACAAGCAGCGAGAAAAAGAAGAAAATCGACGTTGCATGCGATGCAGCGTCAACGTGCTGAAGTTAGCATTTTTAACACCCATGATCCCCTCTGTTGAGGAGTTTATAAACGTTTGAGGAGGAGGGGGGGCGTGTGGTTAGCATGGGGGGTCCAAGACTCCCCATGCATTGAAAGGGAACCTGTTGGGCCCCACTGCCGCGGGGTTCAGCATGAGCCCGCACAAAACTAAATTCATTAAACCTCGAATGTAACTCGGGGTAGGGTTTGACTACATTCTGTATGTACAAAGCGGGATTTTGCATGTGAGAAAAAAAACACAAAGTGAGAATTCTCGCTCTATCGCAATCGAGCGATGACCTCTTGCTTTTTTCCCAGTACGCAAAGCCATTTTCTATGTCATTTAAGGTTTTCTATGTTTTGCGTGGGCTCCGCCCGTGCATAACATAAGAATCACTAAATAGAACATAGAAAGACTTAAATAAAGTAGGTGGTTAGCGTGTAAACAAAAGAACAAGAGGTCATTGCTTGTTCGCAATTATTGTGTGGGGACAAAATCGCGAGGGGGGTGGACATGCTCCACCTCGCTTTGCTCGATCAGCGGCGCATGCCACTGATCAAACACGGTGAAGCCAGTGGGCAGGGCAGTCATATTTTCAAGTCACTGGGTAGGGCGTAAATATCATTTGTTCGTTGGGTAGGGCGTCACCAACCCCCTCGCGGATTGGGTAGAAGGGTTATGGGTACATGCAAGAATTATCCAAGAAATTTGACTGTGTGTATGCCCCACCCGGCTTTCAAAAGAATAAAACTAACTCATCCAACCTTTTGAAGAATAAGAATCCCCTACCTTGCATTCCACAAATAAAACTCCCATGCCCACGAACAACGAGAAAAAGGGGCAAGTCGATGCTGCATGCGAAAAGAGTGTCGACATGCTGACGTCAACATTCTTGTTGAACATTCATCAACCCCTCCTTTGAGGGGATTGTGAATGTTTGGAGGGGGGTTGTACATGTGGTTCGAATGGGGGGTCTGAGACTAACCATGCGTTGAAAGGGAACCTGCCGGGCCTAGCTGCTACGGGGCTATAACAGCCGTGGGCTGTTTTGCGACTAACTTGTGAACCCAAAACGTAGGTCCTCAGAAAGTGTAGTCCAAGGAGGATGGGCGAATGGTCGTCTCAGCCATTTTGGCTGAGACGAACCGTGCCACAAACGGACATAGTCGTCATAGGGCATTTCTACGTACATGCATCCTAACACCCTATCGTTCCACGTGGCACTGCCACATGGAACAGGACCCTAGCGGCCAACTGGAAGGGAGGAGGAGTGACGCGATGGATTTTCCATCGCGGCAATCCTTTCACCCAGATTCAGGCCACGGATGTTTTCCAGGCTAGAGTCGGACCAGACTCTAGCCTATTCTATTTACCCGGGCTTTGGCTCCTCAAAACTTGAGCATGGAGTACCCGAAGTACCCGATAATTATTTAACGACCATTTTTAGCCTGTAAAAATGGTCCGTACGCTACATTCCTCCCCCTTTGCTTCGAACCGTCCCGGTTCATCTTTGCTCACGGAGGTTTGGTCATAGCATACTTCATGATGCAAACCATACAACAAGAATCGCAAACAAGATCACAAGTGTGAACTCTTGTCATCCGCAATGCGGTTGCGACACGTTCATGCACAATTAACCACACAGTTGTGGTTTTTGTGATAGTGGTCATTTGTGTACAACATCCTGTAATGATCGCTTGATGCCTTGGTCCTTGCCAAGACGAGACACGTACAATTCTTGTACGTTTTCACAAGTGTTAGTGGGTCTTTACCAAAGACTCATCATACGTGAGGATCAATGGCATAGTCGATGCCTTTTGGGATGTACATTTTCAAGAACTTCATGCCAGTTTGGAAGAGAGTAAATAGGATGAATTTTCCCACATTCCGTGTGGTATTTGTTCAGCGAGCTGTTGTGGTGACGCCTCCTCCCCCTTTGCAAGGAGCGTCCCTGCGACCAATTAACCGGGAGTCCCCGCGAAAACTGTCAAGGTCCACACAACACTTCCCATGTCGTTCGGACACATCCTGTTGTGGATACCACCGCAGTGACATCCAAAACATATTGTACTTGCATTTGGCAATGTACTTCAATGGAACCATCTCCAGAGCCAGGGGAGTTCAACCACTTTATCAAGACCTTCTGGGTCATCAAAGCATGGTTCGACTACACCGTAATCTCTATGCTCTCTCCCGGAGATTGGTTTTTTTCTAACAAATTGGATGGCCGGTGCTACACCATGCCTTTGGTATGATCGGAATCCATCTGTATGATGTTTGAAGAGAATGATGTACACAACTAGTGTAACGTGTCACGATGACATCAACTTTGAGACGTCTGTAAAGAAATCAAAAGAATCTGATGAGAAATATCGTTTCGTAAGGCCCATATTAAAGATTCATTTCACATCAATGTTTTTTATACACTGGTCGTTTATATTCCCTCAGTGTTGATTATGACTCGTGTGGTCGGTCGGACCACCAAGATGTAGGTGCTAACACACTGTTTGTATAAAGTTGTCGGCTTATACAAACAGTGTGTTAGCACCTACACCTTGGTGGTCCGACCGACCATGGTCATAAGTTTTGAACCCAAAACCTAGACCTTGACGTGGTTCCAACTATATCGTAGTTGGTTTGTGGCAATCTATGAGATCGTCATAGTTCTCTGGAGTACCATCAAGTGGAGAACGAGTGTCGCTCATTTTGTCTGAAATGGATTTTCACCAAACTGTGGATTAATTTATGTCATCAACGTCGGCTCATGTATTTTTGTCTATCAATGTCCATGACATGTTCACTCACCGAGTGATGACAGACTGAAGGTGTCGCCTTCAAATTTATTCGCTTTTGACATTCGGTCAATCTTGCCATACGCCAGTTTTGACTCTTGCAATCTTTGACCACCGCACTACGGCGTCTCAAATTGTGGAGGACCCATCGAAGAGTCTCTGCCCCTCTCTGGCGTAATTACAGTCCCCATTGACAAGAATCATTATCTTCTGAATAGGGTTGTGAGTACACTCATGTGCCTTTTTATCGTCAGTACAGGTCGGTACCCCGATTTGTATCCATCACTCACCGAGTGAGAGGGTGTTAATGGTTTCGCCATTGAGAATTTATTCAAGTGTATTATCCTTGACACATTCCATCACGGACCGATGTTTGCATCGGCCATGACTGATGATGTAGAGAACCTCCAAGAGGTATTGGTGCACCCAGTACACACTGTGTACAGACGGCACGATGGCAATCCTCGAGGATTGCAATCGGCGTGCTAACAGACCAGGTTCGTTTCATATCTCATGACACAGTCATGATACGGACTTAGTCATGAAATGATCACATTTGCTTTTAACATTTTAGTGCCATGGGACGTGCGGCCATCATAGCACACGTCCTGCGCCCACCAAGGTACTTGGTTGATGAAATGGTGTCGCCATTTTTATCAAAGAAATCAGCTCATATTGTCAGCTTGTTCAGTTGTAACAAAACCGGTGTGATTATTCGTCCGTCCCACTTATCCATAACCCAATGCCATGTTCAAAGCACCAACAGTTAGTGGATGAGGTTTTTGTGCATGTCGTGCAAGTTTTCAATGCTTGCCATGTGCCCAATTTCATGTGGCTGAAGTACCATGGTACGAAACACATACCTTGACCCACTGAAAAGAGGGTTGTCTCCATCACTTGGTCATGCGCTGTGACCTCCTGCGGTCATGGAAGCCGTGCATGTTTATGAACTTGGCTCAACTGAATGGACTTTGTAGCATGTTCCATCAATGGTTATGGAGGATTTCGTCCACCTTTAGCATGGTCCAAATTCGAGGAAATCGTCCTCGTCACTCGTGATTTATCCGTAAAAATTAGGTTGCACTTCTTTCAGAAGTACCTTCCCATATTGCTATTGGCAGGGCAAAGTTTTTAACTTCCAACGGTCATCACAGTCGGTGGCGACAGAGATTGCCATGTTTTTTTTACGCCGTTTGGGCGTAAATTTGTTCACCACAGCCGTCTGTGATGTTTAGCCATGCCTGTCGGTTCTCCTTTGAACTGACAAACATGGTTGATTTGCCTGTCGGAATTTTATTCGACAGTCTGACCATCCTCGACCTTGTCAAAATGCCTTGCAAACATCAAACGACGTGTTTTCGGCACTTTGAATTACACGCTTGACGTACTTGCCCATAGAACCACTCCACACATACATCGTATGCTTTCATCCGGTGGTCAATCACAAGCTAGCCTGACTAGGCAAAGCTAACTAGTTCCATCTTCTTGATACAATGAGGTGCGATCGGCATCCATGTTATTGTTGCAATCGGCATCTTATAGCATGTGTTGTGCCATCAACACTAGCATAGCTAGTCCAATAACGGCTCAAGGCCATAGTGCGGTCGGCACTTGCATTGGTGGTGCATTCGACACCCATGACAAAAGTGCAACCCGTAGCTTTTGCCAATCGTGCAATCGGTATTTATGACAATGGTAGATTCGGCACTCGTGTCAACGGTTTAATCGATGCACTCATCGGCCATGCATTCAACATCATGGTGATCGTACATTCGTCACTCACGTGAGTGCAACGACTGCATTTTCCATGTCGGTCATGTTCCAGGTGCAACCGGCATTTGTCAACGGACCACCTTGTGTAGGTTTCCAACATCGCGTGTGTGTTGGGTGCGATCGGCACTCACATTCTCCATTTGTCAAAATCTAAGCACAAATGACTTACCAAATATCCCTGGTGCAATCGGCACCCACGTGGATATGCAATGTGCACTTGCTTTGGTCATGTCTATGAAGACCATGAGCAGTGCATTCAGCACCATCACCACAAACGCCTTCGACATTTGTGACTCGAGTGCAGTCGAGTGGCACTTTTCAGTGGTGTGTTAGACACCGACAAATTTTCTGCAACGAACTCATATCCTGTTGCCAGTAGTGCAATCGGCACTCATTTTCTGTAGTCCGCACATTTCACATTGTTGGGGCGAGTAGGAGAGTCCTTGAGTGATTGCAACATGCTCGTTGTTTCTTTAAATTGTCATTGAGATTTCGTCTCAATGGATGTCACCATTGTGGTTTTGCAACCTGGTGCATGCTGTAGTTGATGTTTTGCGCAAACAAAATTGTTTAGCGAACGTACAACCCGCCTTGAGCCACGCCATGGCTTTTAACAGTCACCCTTCCGGGTTTTATCACAAACGAGCCCAAACTTTGAGGTTCATCCAGGAAAAGTCAAGCACAATCGGTGCTCAGGTTCTCGCATTAAGACACTTCTAAGTGAGTTCCGTCCATGACATAGAAAAATGTCGGTTTTCTTCCTGTTTGTGCTTCGGAACGGAAAAGAAAAGGAAATCAGATGTGCCGATCTTCGGAAGAGCTCAACCAGATTTTTTTTTGCGACAAAACCCATTGTCACCTTGACCACACACCCAGGTTTGACCACAAAAATTTTCGCCATTTCAAAAGTATTTGACAACGGTTAACATAAAATTCCTCAACTTGAGGATTCATGGAAATGAACAAAAGTCGGGCACGTCAAGTGCCTTTTTCGTTTGATGCTTGGAATCTTCCAGGCGTCCCCCGGTTGTGTGTTAGGAAAACTGTCGATCTTCTCCTTTTCCGTGAACAGAAAATCATTGAGGAGAAAATGATTGAGAACTTCTCAATACATTTAGGAGTTAAGAATGAGCTCCATGCCGCTTTTATAGCGATGAACCTGCGGCCAACAAGGCCAAACATTGGGTCCAACTGAGGAAGTCGTCCTCGCCTCTAGTACTGGTGGCACTTAGAGTTTTTTAAATTTCCAGAGCTCAGTCTGAGCTTCAAATTGGTTTTTACGACGTCCAAAATGGATGCCAGACGGATAACTTGCCCTCCTGTTTGTGTAGAACCAGCCGGGTTAGAAAACGGAGAGTATCTTGGAGTCGAAAGGGAAAGAAGGTGTCCCACAAGGTTAAACCGAAGGCCATTGGTTTTGCAAGTACTCGCTCACCAACTATGCTACTTGTGCACGTTGGAGGAAGAGGGTTTACTTACCCTAAAAATTTACCTGCGGGGTTATTCTGACACCGGAGAGGGGAGGAGGGAGGGAAATTCCTCCCCTGCTTCCTTCTTGGGCCGTTTGCCCACGTGAGGAGGGGGACGTGGAAGTCCACCTCCTCGCCTCCCCCTTGGACTGTCAGCCCTCATGAGGAGGAGGGGGGGGGAGATATCGTCTCCTCTCCTCCCCCTTGGACAGTCGGCCCGGAAGAGGGGGGAGGCGAGGGAGGGATGCCTCCTGGCCTTCCCCATGGACGAAAGGGGGGGGGGGGGGGGGACCCTTCCCTCACCCATCCCCTTTGGCGCCGTCCGCGCCATGGACAGGGGGGAGAGGACTCTTCCCTTACCCATCCCCCTTGGCGCCATCCGTGCCATGGACGGAGGGGGGGGGAGGGAACTCTCCCCTCACCAGTCCCCATTGGCGTCGTCAGCGCCATGGAAGAGGGGGGGGAAGAGGGACTTCTGTCCCTCTCCTCCCCGTCGGCGCTGTCGGTACCACTGGAAGGGGGGAGGAAGGGAGTCCATCCCTCTCCTCCCCTTCGGTGCCATCAGCACTGTGGGGGGGAGAGGGACTTCCGTCCCTCTCTTCCCTTTCGACGGCGTTGGCGCCATGAAGAGGGGGGAGGGGGCGTCCATCCCTCTCCTCCCCTTCGGTGCCATCGGCACAGAGGAGGGAGGGGGTGGGAGTGCGGGGCTCCTGTCCCACTCCTCCTTGGGGAGTCGGCCCGTGTGAGAGAGGGGGAAGAGGGAGGACTCCCCCTCTCCTCCCTTTTGGGTAGTTGGTCCAAATGAGAAAGGAGGGGGAGGACAGAGAACGTCCCTTTCCTCCCCCTTGGGCCGTCGACCCATGGCGAGGGGGGGGGGGG